>APFE030584933.1:0-33073 GCA_000404065.3 Pinus taeda | reverse complement strand
GTGAATTCTAAAGGGAAGATGCTTTAAACTATTTTTGTTTGAAGCCATCATGGAATGCTAGCAGAAGTGTGTGGGAACTCGGTTTTGTTAGAGGAAGACTGTGATGTCAAGAAGAATGGTTGTAATCTCTCATCGATATTAATATATGCAACTATCAATTGATTTCCTACATGTTTTGTAATATTACATATTCGTTTCTTGATGCTTCTTGACTCATTAAGTAGGTTGAATTGAAAATTTTCTATTATTATGTTTCTGTGCTGTTGTTGATTACTAGTTTCAAGAGCTTGAAGAAGGAAGCAAGAGATTGCTGGAGCGAGCAAGCGAGGACACCATCAAGAAAGATAAGAGACCAAGAGGTAGGCCCTCTTGATTGATTCTAACCTAAGGAAATATTCCATAGAATGTATTTGTTGTGGCTATACACATTATCGGGCTAGAGGAATTCGTTCATGTGCGCACTTATAATTTTACTTCACCACACATTGGTGACTCCACTGGGGATATCCCATCTTTTGTTTGTTTTTGATTTCATGATTTCATGAGAAATTTGCTAGTTTCATGTTTTCCCTTTGGTTCTATTTCTTTTCTCCTACTTACTGGCCTAAGTCTAAAATTCATAGTAGCAGATCTCGTCCTTGTTTTGAATTTTTTAATATTTTTCCTTAGTTCCCTCGGACAACGCATTTAATCGGCTGACAATCACGTCGACCAGCATGAATTGCAGAGGAATAGTCGTGTCGACCCACCTCTAGTGCTGTTTTCAGTTAGACAGTCACGCCGATCTCTGTAAGTGAAGACTAGGGCTAGACCCCAATCTTGGCTAGTGTGTTCTTCTCTTGTGTTTTTGACCTCGTGAGCCCATTTGGCTATTTTCTCCCTGATTAGGAAGCTACTTTTCATTTGGTTTTGCTTGCTTGTTGGCTTGTCATCTTGTTGTTTGATTGATCGAGTCATTGAGTGGTCAACGACATTAGGGCATCTAGCTAGTCACCCATTCAACAACTTGTGGACTTATCAAGTCCGATTGTGGGTATGTTTCCTCCTTGCATTTGCTTTTGGTCCCTCTTACAACTTTGACCTCTTTTTGCACAAGTTTGAAAATTTTGTGTTACTAGTTTGAACGTTTTTTTCGGCATAGATTACATTGTCGGTCTTATGTTTGGTAAAGTTGGTGTTTCATTGATCTGAATGAACTTATCTTTTCATGTTTGCATCTACTTGAAGAGCTCATAGTCTCAAAAAAAAATTCATTGAAAGATTGTATGCAAAAATTTTGTTTCATTGTTTCATGAGAAAATGTGAAATTCTAGCTTGTTGCACCATTATGATTTGCATCTCTTAAAAAACTAGAATTGCATCAGCATTTGAAATAGGAAGAGATTTTTTTTTTCATTTCAAAAGGACTGAAAGATAAGTGCTTGTCAGGAAATTAGGAATTGGAATGCATTTTTCATTAGTTTATTTTTTGAAAAAATGAATTAGTGAAAGATCATTTCATCTTCAGTTGCTTGACTGTTTGCATTTGATTAAGTAGTTTCTACCCTCTCTAGTGTAGGCATTTCATCGAATTGAAAGGGTCTTGTCCCATTTAGTTGAATTTTAGGTTTTTCGAGTAGCATCACTAAGACCTGAAAACGGAAACTTAACTCAAGATCAACTCTAAAATGAATTCAATTAACCTAAGGCACATTTTGCATTAACGATCATATCTAGAAGTTTTAGGCTAGAGACGTGTTTCGACATCTGTAAACCTAGCAGCTATCCTTAGCTTCCACATTGGACAACACTAGCACCGATTTGTGCTCCTTGTATCATTAAGTATATAATGGGATACCCAATTAGGCTGAAATCCTTTTATCCTTAGGAAGTCGAGTTTGCCACCTTGCGAGCGTGATACACCGAACACCGCATTCAAGAAGATTACCTGCTCATACTTCTTGGTTCACCAGGAGGTATTCTACAGTTCACCGGTTGCCTGGCAATCCTGTTTACCTGGATCATCCAAAGTAGTCATTTGACCTTTTTGACTCATTAAACTTAAAATACCATTCAATCACTTGTGCTTTCAAGCTCGTTTCCAATCAAAAGTGATAGAATCATCTTTGTTTCTTTCTCGACTCTTTAAAAATGAAAGAACATCAACCTTTTATGTGTATTAATAATTGATTGCCCATGATTCAAAACATCCTGTTAGTCTTCTTGACCAAATCGTGAGTTCCCTTAAAAGGAAATTTTTAAAGCCTTGAAGATACTTGTTATGTTGACTAAGACAAGGTCATCATGGATGAACCATCTAGTTCACCCAATTCCTCTTCCTCTCCTCCGTCTGAAAGATTGTCTGAGGGGTCGTTTCCTAAGTAATCAGAGTCACTTGAGGATGAAAATGTTGAACTTGCAATTGTTTTGAGTGTTCAACCATTGTCATCTAGTCCTTCGGCTACTTTTCATTCAGGGTCATTTGCTGATCTTGGCCCGGAATCTCCGGATAATCCCATTTGAACTCTAGAGAACTCTCCAACCACTAATGATTAGCTTAGACTGGTTATCTATCCTCTAAACCCTCTATTTGATGTTGTTGAGATATCACCGCAATGTCCTTATAGTCCATATGACAAACTAGGTGTTCCTTTGGAACTATCCCCTAGTACACATTCAACCATTCATTGTCATTTATTTTCAAACATGGAACCCGAAGGTGATGCCCTAGTCACTTCTTTAGATGAGTCCGAAGTCTCTACTCCACACACTATTGAGGGGGAAGAATTGTAGTTGTATTTCCCTCTTGAGGGTTTCCCTTATTCAAAAGGTATTCCTACCAGTTTTCCACATGGCTATGTGTCTTTGGGACACTTAGTTTCAGGCACACCTAGTGCCTCATTACTCTACCATAATTCTGTTTGGGTTTCGGGAATTAGGCCTACGTCAATTCCATTCGTCATGAATAGGACTTCACAACCAGTTGTTACTTCAGTCCCAGTGCAACCCACCATCCCGAACAATCTTGTATCATCAATCCCAGTTACGCGTCAGTCTCAATCAGCGGTTTCAAAGATTGTGTTTGCCAATTCTTTTGTCTCGTTAGTCAGTGGCTAGATTGTGCCACTGCCTCGGGGGGAGAACTTGAATGTCTCTATGGTGTCAAGTTCCACTAATGTGAGTATCTCACAAGCTCACATGCTTGGTATAAACCAGCCCTCTTCTGGTATTATTTAGGGACAACAGGCCCAACAACCCTATGTTCCAGGACAACAGGTCCCATGCCCACATGTCCAATGTCAATAGGCTCAATAGCATTTTAACCCATACGTTCCTTATCAACAACTTGTGCATGGATAGTTTCAAGGTATTCAAGGTTTGAATCCTCCCTTTGGTCAAGGTAATCTGCAATGGGGGCAACCTCAAATGGGATATGGACAAATCCCCCCATTGTGGATCCAAAACCCTTACCAGCAGGGATGGGCTCCTCCTTATAGGCCCGCTTATCAACCTCCCATGCCTTTTAACACTTAATTAACTTTCTTGGCTATACTTGAGTTGCTAGACGTATCGTGTCTAACGAATGATCCAATCCTTCATTCACCATACTGACCTCTGGTGCCATCCAAGATACCAAGTGATTTCCCAAAGTTTGATGGAAAATCTAAAGAAGATCCTTAGGCCCATGTGATGACATATCACCTCTAGTGCTCGTCAAACTCATACGTGGATGATTTCATTCTTCTTTGTCTTTTCTAGTGAACCCTCACGGGTGTCACATCAAAATGGTACATTGAGCTACCTGAAGTACTTTCCACGACTTCAATTCGTTAGCCATGGCTTTCCTCATGCATTTTCAGCTGCTAGTTCATTATGAAATTGACACCTATTTGCTCACATCGCTTAAGCAATACACTGTGACACACATCTCTGATCATATTCATGAATGGAGACGTAGACGTTGCTTGATCAAGTTTGAGATAGTTGATCAGTTGCTCACTGAATGGTTTACCAAATCATTCGTATCCCCAATTGCTCGCGATATAGCTATGGGTGGATGCGTCACTGAAGAGTAAGCCATTTCCCATGCCCAGTACTTAGATCTAGTTTACTCTCAGTCTTGCACCTTATACGAATTTTTACCCACTGCTCTGCGACCATCATCTGATCCCGCAACATCAAAGTCACCAGTTGTTCCTCCCATTGATGGAGTTATTGGTTCAGTATCCCAGATCCCCACTAAAAATTCTTCCAGAACTTAGTCTCAAATTCTACTCCTAATAATTCATCTCAAAATATTCCAGGCCCTGGTAAACCTCAGAGGACCACGTTGTCCAGTCTACCACAACGAACAAATCCTCGAAAGGAAAAAACAAAGGCACAGGAAAAGCTAAAGCTAATGCCCTGAAATAGGGTCCTCCCAAATCATCTACTAACGAATATTTGAAATGGAAACCTATGTATCCTGCCTCATTTGTGAGGAGGATCACTATACTAAGGATTTTCCAGGATGATCCAAAGTTAGTTGCCTGCTCAAAGGGATCCCTGTTGTCCTTAAAGAGCCATTTCCGTCTCAGCAGACTCAAATGGTAGACCAACCCCGATCTGCTTCCTTTTGATCTCAAGTGTTCATGATGAGCATGCCCATTAATGTGGCTACTCGATCAAAATATTATCAAAATCTAGCTCTGGTAGCTAGGAAGGAAAAAGAAACATTTCCTTCTTATTCCACCCCGAATTCTGGCCCTCTGCAAATCGAGCGCCCTAACCCTGATTCCGCTACAACGCCACCCTCTCGAGGTGCGCTGTGGAAATCCTTTTACAATCCAAATGCTGAGCCACTCAATACTATAATATTGTTGAGGATTTGGCTCAGGCATGGTTAGCCATGTTTGCTCTCGAGGTACTCTAAAGCTACCCATCACAGTGGAAATATTTGATGTCAGCTATCGGGGGCATCGATCCCACCAATTCTAATTTGATCTGTTTCAATCTAGAAAACCATGTTCCATAGCTCCCTCATCAAATTTCCTTTTTTATTAAGGTAAAATGAGAAGACCATCCATCGCATTATCATAGATGAAGGTGCTTCCACCTGCGTCATGTCAACTACATGCTGGAAGGCTATTGGTTCCCCTACATTGAACCAGTCTACAAACGCTTTAGAAGCTTTCGATGGGCATGATTCTTGACCCTTCGGTGTCTTGCCTAACTTTTCCATCACCCTGGAAGGCAAGACAATGCAAGTTGAAGTAGATATTGTTTATGCCAATCTCAATTATAATCTTCTACTCGGCCGAAGTTGGACTCATGCCATGGCCTCCTCTTTGTTTCGCGTGATTCGTTTTCCCCATCAAGGGAAGATTGTCACTGTCAATCAACTGCCTTTCTTTGCTTCTTCCTCCTTGGATGGCAATGTTCCATACGTCAAGCACTCTGGTGCTCCCTATGAGGGTGTGGGGGAAGGATCCTTCAAATATTCTGCCTCAATGGCAATTTTTCCACTCCCACCTCCTCATGTTGCCTATTTCAACATGGTATCGGTCAAATCTGCTCCCTGGGTCATATCTGCACTAGATCTTATTGATGCTTGAGGTGCGGTCATGCCGCTTAGTCCCGCCGAAGTCAATTACGTGGAAATTGTTTCGGCTTCAAACTCTACATCCTCTGATTCTCATATGCCAAAGGCCTCTCTCGATATGTGTTCTCAGTCCCCCTGGCTTAGCACTTTGGAATCATCTGATCCCTTAGCTAAGACCTTCCTCCCCGATGAAGGTATCATGGTAGTCATGTCTCTCGAGGAACCACCATGTATTGATATCCATCATCGCTCCTCATGCTTGCCTCACCCGATGGTCATGTCTACTACTTTTGAAGAGTCCTCTTATCCATTCTCATCGATGACTGTTACTCATGAAGTATGGTCGGAAGGAAATTTTGGTAATATTACCCAAATGATACTAATTGGCATTTCTATCAAACCTGGTGTCGTTGAACATGTTCATATTGGGGTATCCTGTTCTCCGAATGAGATCAAGACATATACCCGTCTATTTCAAGAATTTTGTGATGTGTTTGCATGGCCTTATGAAGAAATTCCTGGAATCAATCCTAACATTGTGGTGCATGAAATACCAACGTATTTGCATGCAAAGCTTGTTCGCCAATGGCTTCGCCCGATGCACCCTAGGAAGACCGCTGCTATTAAGGGTGAAGTTGAAAAGCTTCTCAAATTTGGGTTCATCTATCCCATTCCCCTTATAGACTTGGTGTCCAATATTGTCCCAGTGACTAAAAATGAAGGCACGATCAGTGTTTGCATGGATTATCGAGATCTTAATCGTGTCTGTCCTAAAGACAACTATTCTACTCCCTTCATTGATCAAATCAATATGAATGTTCTAGGAGCGAGATATTTTCCTTTATGGATGGTTTTTCTGGTTATAACCATATCAATATCGCAGTGGCTGATCAAGAGAAGACAATCTTTATCTACCCATGGGGTACATTCACGTATAAGAAGCTCCATTTCGGCCTTAAAAATGCAAGAGCCACATTTCAATGGAAATTTCCTATGCATTTCATGATATTTGCAACATTTTCCAACCTTACTTGGATGACCTTCCCATTCTCGTAAGCGCCAAGACCACCTAGAACATCTTTGACAGATTTTTCTAAGCTGCAGACACTATAACATTCGGTTAAATCCACACAAATGTGTTTTCTACGTGGAATCAAGATGACTCCTCGGCTTTATCATCTCCAAGGACAAAATTCACCTGGATCCATTAAAAGTTGAGGCCATTGTAAATTTACCCCCTCCATCTTCACTACACCAACTCCGAGCCTGCAAGGAAAGGCCAACTTTCTTCATTGTTTTATACCTAACTATGCCGAGCTGGCTACATGATTTACCCAGTTGCTCAAACAAGAAACGCCCTTTGCATGGGATGATGCGGCCCAAAAATATTTTGATGATCTTAAGGTTGTCCTCATAAATGCTCCTTTGTTGCATCCACTTGACTATTATTGAGATTACTTCCTTTACCCAGTCGCAGCCCCTAGCACCATCGCTATGGTGTTGGTTCAAGACGACAACAAAAGAAATGAACATGTGATCTACTACCTTAGCTGCAATCTCCTCAACGCTGAAACACATTATGCACATGTTGAGAAGTTGCTTTGGCTGTTGTTCAAGTTGTTCAACGCTTTTGGCACTATATTATTTTACATATGACTAGAGTGATTTCTCAATGCAACCCTATGACCTATATCCTAACTCATCAGTTGCTAGGGGGGAAGTATTCTAAATGGATCATTATCCTACAAGAATTCGATTTGGTCTTCACTATAGCCAAATCTAAGAAGTCACTTGTTTTCACTGAATTGATTTATTCCCTTCCCTCCAAAGCTTTCCCTACTGGTGCAGATGAACAACTCGCAGATGAGACCCTTTTCCTGATTAGCACCCTTGATCCATGGTATGATGATATCATTGTGTATCTCCAAAACTCCACGTTCCGGTCCACGTTGACCAAGGATGATTGTCGAAGGATTCAACATCATTCCCAACCCTATCATATTATTGGCAATACTTTATATCGTGTTGGCATCGATTCCATCCTTCGCCAATGCCTTACGACCGAGGAAGCTGAAAGAGCACTTAATGATTGCCACTTGGGGGCATGTGGTGGTCATATGTCTGGTTACGATACAACTCAGAAAATTCTTTGCACTAGTTATTTATGGTCGTCCATCTTTAAAGATTGTATTCTTGCTATTCGCAAGTGTCACGAATGCCAAATTTACCAATGCAAGATGCACGCCCCACCCGTTCACCTACACCCAGTCATTATTGTTGGTCCCTTTGCCAAATGGGGTGCCGATTAGGGGGCATGGCTATATTATCATCGCTGTGGATTATTTCCCAAATGGGCCAAAGTGATGCCTACATATTTGGTAGATGGTAAAACAACGACTCAATTCATTTTCAACCATGTTATTTCCAGGTTCGGTGTACCCCAAGCCATTGTCATAGACCATGGCTCCCATTTCAGAGATTACATGATGGCAGAACTGACATCCACATTGGGCTTGCACCACGATGGCTCAACCCAATATTACCCTCAGGCCAACGGCTAAGTTGAAGCCATGAACAAGGTTTTGTTCGCCATGCTTCAACGTACTATTCCGATGCACAAGTCAAATTGGCATATCATTCTTTTGGTAGCTTTGTGGGCCTACTAAACTTCAACCAAAGACGCAACTGGTTTCACACCTTTCCAACTGGTCTATGGTTTGGAAGCAACATTGCCGATCGAATGTGAGATTCCTTCGCTCAAGTTAGCTGTTGAACTCCTCCCCAAAACATCACCTCAAGAGGAACACCTATTATATTTAGAACGATTGGACGAGACTCACCATCTTGCTGCCTTGGTCATCGAAGCACAAAATAAACAGGTAAAATCCCATTTTCAATCAGTCGGTCTCCCCTCATGCTTTCTATGAGGGTGATTTGGTCTTGCTATACGACCAAGCTAACGATAAGCTAGGGGCGGCAAGTTCAAACCTATGTGGCATGGGCCTTATATTGTAAAACATGTTTTGCAGAAAGTAGCCTATGAGCTTATTAATTATGAAGGAAATCCTCTTGATAAGCCTCGAAATAGGCTTTACCTCAAAAAGTACTATGCTTAGGAAATCTTGCATAGTCACTTATGTACATTAGTGTGTGATTCATTTTTGTACAACGTGGTTCTGTGTGATAGTTTTCAAACAACTTTCCTATTTACTATGCTTTTCTTGCCTTGCATATGTCTGCAACTCCTCACATTGGTTTCGCTGATGGTGCTTGCTGAAGTACTCCGAACCTATCATCTGCGGCATGGGCTATCTACAACCCTAACAGTGAGTTGATTGACCTTCAAGGTATCTGCCTAGGTCGTGCAACCAACAACATTACTGAATACAATGCATCATTGAACTGTTATCATAAGCCATTTCTCTGGGCATCATAGAATTGGTTGTCAACTTGGATTCACATATTTTCATCCTTCAACTCAACGGGCAATATTCCATCAGAAACCCTCAAATATTATGAATGTATCTCTAATCCATCTATTGGAAAGACAGTTTGATTATATTACATATCATCGTATTCCTAGACGGATGAATACATTAACAGATGGATTAGCTAATTACGTGTTGGATAGACATTTGTGAAACATGTGAAAGATAAGACAAACCATTTGTACCATAATAGACAAGAAAATACAACGCACACACACACACACAGACGCACACACACACACACACATATATATGTGAGAATGTTTGATACATTATATATATATATATATATGTGAGAATATGAGAAAAAATAATATGTATGTCTATAATAACATCGGCGGCTCGTAGGCCTCGTACATCCATGGCACGCAAGCCTCAAAAAATATGTAAGTACTCAACCTAGGAACTACTCAGTATGGTGGTCATGATAGCAAGAGACATCTCATGCGGCATGATTCAGTAATCAATGGTGAGCACTAGTATCGTAGCAATAATGCTACAACTTCTGGGGCTTCCTACTTTACTTTTATCAACTCGGTAGTTCGTAACAAACTTGGAAGTGACGGTGTTGTATGCATAAGTACTAGTTCTTATTGCAGGTTGTCACTTGGTCAGCTGGCGCAAGATCACTAGGAGCTCAAGCCATCTTCTATGGATTCTAGAAGAAGCTTTAAATGTGATGAAAGAAAGGAAAGCTCACTCTACAAAGGCTATTCTACTTGCAGAAAGAGAAAGAAGACTGGAATGTAAAGCAAAACCTAGCAAACCTTAATCTACCAACTAACCCTATTTTTGTAGAAAGAGAGATGAAAACCTATGAAATGAATGCCATTACCTACTAAGGAAGCAGCCTACATCTATTCAAGCTATTTCTAGAAGGAAATGAGAAAAAATATATTTTTGGATTTTTATGTATTTTATGTGAAATTGTCATGCATGTAATTTATCTGTTTGTGGATGTGGAAGCGATTAGGTGGCGATGGAGGGATACATTGGAATTTGCAGAGGTGTAAGAAGGTGTGGAGGGGTCCTTTGAGGCCTCTGGTAACCTTTCAAAGGCTTTCCCTGCAATCGGACTTCAAAAAGTCACCTACAGGAAATTCTACAGGAGGCTACAGGGGATCTATAGGAGGATCCATAGGAGGATGCTGATGGTTGTTTTAAAGGTGGAAAAATGGTGGGAAAAGGTAGTTGAAGACTATATGGGTGTGTTAAGGTGTCTAAAGTTCATCAAGGATGATTAGGAAAGAAAATTATGGTTGGATTTGTTCAAAAGATGAGAGGAAAGCTTATGAGAAAAGTGCAAAAATTAGGGCACATTTGTGAAGGGATGTGAATGACCTGTGAAGCATGTAGCAAAAGAGATGGTGATGGCTGCTTTATTGGCTTATTATGAGTGGATATGTAGCCTAGGTGGCCTCAACCAATCGATCTGCCCAATCTTTCCTGCTGCTGCTCACTACCTTCGTAAAAATTCCTTCCAAAGCTCTGTTAGTGACTTCCACTTGCCCATTGGCTTATGGATAGTAAGCGGTGGAAGTACTATGCTTGATTTTATGATGTGTGAGTATGTCTTCAATCAAATTGGAATTGAACTGACTGCCTTGATCTGTAACTAGTTCTCTTGGATACCCGAACTTATAGAATATGGTCTCTCTTAAAAACTCATCTACTTTTTCTTCTGTTGTTGCCTTAATTGCCTTTGTCTCCACCCATTTTGTTAGATAATCAGTGCACACAATGATGTATTGTTTTTTATTTGAAGGAGGGTTGATAGGACCCAAAAAGTCCATGCCCCACTTCTCAAATGGCTCAAAAGTCACTTGGGGCAGCATGGGCATCTCATCCTTTGGAGTAGGTTTCCCCATCCTTTGGCACCGATCACATTGGCTAATATATCTCTTCACATCTTGATGAAGAGTGGGCCAATAGTAACCTGCTTGCAAAATTTTGAAGGCAGTCCTCTTTGCTGCAAAATGGCCTCCATAAGGCTCATCATGACATGTCAAGAGAATGTCAAAAACTTCCTCCTCCCTGACACATCTTCTCAATATCTGATCTAGACCAAGTTTGAAGAGATTGCCCCCAATCCAGGTGAAAGGGGCACTTTTCCTCACGATCTTGATCTTCTATTTTGAGGACAAGTGTGGTAGGAACTGTGCTAAAACCAAGTAATTTGATATATCAACAAATTACGGAGAGAGTACCGAGATAGTAAATAGGCGTTCATCCGGCATTTGTTCATCCACCATTCCTTCCTCACTTGCAGGAAAATTTACTCTAGACAAAAAGTCAGCAACAACATTCTCTTTACCAGGCTTATCAACAATGGTTAAATCAAACTGTTGCAATAAAAGCAACCACCTAATAATGCGAGCATTTACATATGGTTTGTTCATTAAATACCTAATTGCAACATGATTGGTGTGTAAAAAGGTGATAGCTTGTGATGTAATGTCTAAATTTATTTAAGGAATGTACTACAAGTAGGAGTTCTTTCTCGGTTACTGTGTAGATTAACTATGCCTTTGACAAATTTTTACTTATAAAGTATATAACATACCATAACTTTTCATCAATTTGTCCCAAGGTTGCTCCTATTGCTTTGTTCGAGGCATCTGTGTGAATTTGGAAAGGTAGAGCCCAGTTTGGGCCTCTCAAAATTGGGGCAGTCACAAGTTTGCTTTTCAAGGTATCTAGGGCTTCTTGACAGTTTTCAATACATATGAACTTGACATCTTTTCCCAAAAGACCAAACAATGAAGAGGCTAACTTACTAAAATCTTTAATGAATCTTCTGTAATATCCTGCTAAGCCTAGGAAAATTTGGACATCTCTCACCTTTTGAGGAGGCGGGACCCTTTGGATGATGGCAATTTTGTTGGGGTCCACCTACAATCCTTGTTGAGATATTGCATGACCTAGCACGGTCCCTTCAGTCATCAATAATTCACATTTTTCTGAACTGAGGGACAGGTTCATTTCAATAAACTTGTCCAAAACTTTTCCCAGGTTAGATAAATCTTCCTGGAAGTTAGGACAATAAGAAGTAAAATCATCCATATATATTTCCACTGCATCATGAACCAGTTCGAAAAATATACTCAAAACTGCTCTCTGGAAAGTGGCGGGACCATGGCACAAACCAAAAGGAAGGACCCGATATGCAAAGGTACCCCAAGGACAAGTGAAGGTGGTCCTATCTTATTCTTCCGGGCTGATTTGAATCTGATTGTACATGCTAAACCCATCTAGGAAAGAGAAAAACTTTTTCCCTGCCAAACTATCTAACACTTGATCTATGAAAGGCAAAGGAAAATGGTCCTTTTTGGTGGCCTTGTTCAGTTCCTGATAATCGACACAGATTCTCCACTTACCATTTTTCTTTGGCACTAGCACCAAAGGAGAGACCCTTTCACTATTGGAGATGGGGTAGATGAATCCCACATCCTGTAACTTTTGCAATTCTTCCTTGACAATGTCTTTAAGGGTTGGACTCATCCTTCTCTGAGGCTGCTTGACTAGTTTGCAATCTTCCTTGATGTAAATGTGATGAGTACAAACTGAAGGGTGCACTCCCTTCATCTCCTTATAGCTCCAGGCGAAGGCATCTAAATGTTTTCTCAACAAGATACACATTTCCTTCTCCTGGGAGGTGGATAGGTATGAGTTGATTTTCAAGGTTCTTTCCGGGCTAAACTCTATATTCTTAACACGGAGAGAGGTTAGGTCGGCCACACAAAAATTAGCTAAGGGATTGTCTTTGGTTTCTTTCACTAGATCTTCTAATGGAAAACTACTGGGAGGTGGGTTCTGAATTAAATTTTCAATGATATCATCCTCATCTTGTGATTTCCTCCCCATGGTAGTTTCTACTGCGCACAGTGGTGCAACATAGACTTCATCCTCATCCTACTCCTCCAACCAGATAGGTATATCATGTTCTAACAAATGTTGGGCAGGAGGGTATAGGATTATCTGCTTGGACATATCCTCATTCTTGATTTTCATGTTCCCAGCTTGACAATTGATGTAGGCATTTGCAGTATCCAACCAGGGTCTTCCCAGGATGAGAGGATACCTAGTCAGCGTTGCTTTCAGCTGGAGAACTAGGAAATTAGTAGGGTACTCCCAAGAATCAATGGAGACCATAACATCCTCCACAATCCCTTCCGGGGTCATGGTGGAGAGGTCTGCTAGCTGCAGTACTGTCGTGGTCTTCCTCAAGGAGCCTAGAGGTTGAGTTTGAGCATTTTGTCCTTTGTCATCACATTAATGGCAGCCCCTAGATCAATCAGGGTATGGGGGATCATGGTGCCATTGATGTGGACATCAACTACTGGGCTTCCATGGTCTAGATATTTTGGACAGATTACTTGCCCTAGGATTAGGTCGGACAGTTGTCCTATGACATTGATGGTTGGGGCATCTCTATTGCGCCTGCCTGGATGCCTAAATTACTTTTCTTTGATTATCTTATTGTATATCGACACATCCTTTATGGCTTGGAGAAGTGGTATCTTTACACATAATTGTTTCAATTCTCCCAAAAGTTTATTCTCTTCTAGGGTAGGTTGTGTTGTCTCGGATAATCTCTCAGGAAAGGGTGGAATTTCTTTCGGTTCACTTTCCTCTTTATCTTCCTTATCCTCCTTAGGGGGAGGCTGGCTATTTGGGAGAACCTTACCAGATCGCAGGTTAATATCCTGAATCTCCACAGCTAGGTTAGGCATGATGGTTCCCCACTATATACTTGCTGAGTCTGTCTGTTTTTCGGGTTCAGGTTCAGTTGAGTAGGCATTTAGGGTTTCCTTGGTGGAGCAAGAGGTAATGATTGCAGTTGAGTAGGTGGTGGAGGGAAAATAGTGGGAGGAGAGTTGTACTGGGGCCTCCACCCCTGATGAGATGCATTCACTGAGGTTGTGGATGAGCATAGGAGTGAAATGAACCAACGACTAGTTGGGCATGATATTGAGATGGATATGACCAAGGAGGAGGTGTGGACCAGGAAGGGTGAGCGGGGGGTCCCAAAGAAGGTATGGAAGTGGCTTGATTGGGGTTGTAGTATGCCTGAGAAGTCCCTTACATTCCCTACTAGTATGGTCTAGGTCTATGCAGTCTCCTTTGGTTGATGAAGTAGAGTGGTTCAGTGGCTCCTTTGGCCCTTTGGTATACTACTTTAAGTCCAGACAAGGAAGGGAAATTATCTGTAGAATGGTCTTCTTCAAAAACTAAATAAAATTCTATAGAGTTCAATGGACATTTGTTCCTAGGATTCCTTCTGGTGCACCTAGGACAAAAAATGGCTAAAGCTCTCTCTGCTTCCTCTTGTTCCCTTTTGATAGGGAAGGTATCCATTTGCATGGAAAGAGTCTACAACATCTCAATCTTGAAGTCTTCCGACATGTTTCCAAGTTCACCTTTGAGGGATGAAATGGATGAGGAGGTACTGGTTGTGGGTTGACTCCCCCTACCTCTCTTTCTAACTTCCCTAGATTGGTTTCTAAAAACAGTCTTTATGTATTCATAAGATAGTTGGTAGATGTATCCCCCAGTCAAAAAATGAAGGGTGTCTAAAAGGTCTTCCAGAATTCTCCTGAGCAGGACCAACTTCAAAGATTTGGGGTTAAGTGTGCACCTGACCCTTTTATAATTGAGCTGGAACTTCTCTTCATAATCTTCCAAAGATTCATCACTTCCCATGGTCATTCGAAAGATTTCTTCTTTGGTGTCTTTTGATTATAGTAGTCTCTATATTTTTCATTAAAGGCTTGCTACATCTGAGCCCAAGTTGTGACGCTATTGCCAGGTAACCCCATGAACCAGCACAATGTTACATCCTTGAGGGTAGAAGGAAACAATTTCAACTTCTGTTCATCTTCTACATATCATAGGTTCGACAGATAACAACAAACTCAAACAAAAGGGTGTTAGGATCTTCTGTAGTCAATCCATGGAAGTGAGGTAGGGCTGAAGGGCTTATTTTCTTCATTTTAATGTCCCCATTGGTCTCTCAGATGGGAAAGGTACCCTCTATTCTTTCTCCATTCCCCCTACATTTTTGTTTTTAGCCATTGTCTCAAGAGGGATGTTTTCTTCTTCTTTTTCTCCTATAGGTTCTTCAAATATATCTGGTTGTTCTCCTAAAGGTTCTTCTGGATCACTGCCACTGAAGAAGAGAGAAGGGTGGCTTTGTGATGTGGTGGGGGTGTTAGGTAGGAATTTTCCTGAATTATCTTTGTTCCTACGAGGCATGAAAGGGAATATTTTTGGGTGATTTTTGTTTTGTTTTGTTTTGTTTTTTTTTGTCTGTTTGTTTGTTTGTTTGTTTGTTTGTTTTTTTTTTTTTTTTTTTTTTTTTTTTTTTTTTTTAACTTCTACCTGCAAAACTAAATTTGATTGAGCAAACAAACTACTACTATTGAAATGAACTTGCTAAAAGGAAATTGCAGAATTGAAATGAAATCAAGGAAATGACTAATCTACTTGTGCTGGAATGCAAATTGCAGAATTGAAATGAAAGTAGGGAAATTCCTAATCTACTTTTGCAGAATTGAAATGAAACAATTACTTTACTTTTGTTGAAATAAACTACTTAGCAGAATATTGCAGTAGAAAATAGAAGAAGTCAATAATCACAAAATACTTTGGTGCTTCCCCGGCAATGATGCCAAAAAGTGGAAAGCACCAATATTTTAGCAATAATGTTGCAACTCCTGGGGCTTCCTACTTTACTTTTATCAACACGGTAGTTCGTAACAAACTTGGAAGCGACGGTGTTGTATGCGTAAGTACTAGTTCTTACTACAGGCTGTCACTTGGTCAGCTGGCGCAAGATCACTAGGAGCTCAATCCATCTTCTATGGATTCCAGAAGAAGCCTTAAATGTGATGAAAGAAAGGAACACTCATTCTACAAAGGCTATTCTACTTGCAGAAAGAGAAAGAAGACTGGAATGTAAAGCAAAACCTAGCAAACCTTAATTTACCAACTAACCCTATTTTTGTAGAAAGAGAGATGAAAACCTATGAAATGAATGCCATTACCTACTAAGGAAGCAACCTACATCTACTCAAGCTATTTCTAGAAGGAAATGAGAAAAAACATCTTTTTGGATTTTTATGTATTTTATGTGAAATTGTTATGCATGTAATTTATCTGTTTATGGATGTGGCAACGATTAGGTGGCGATGGAGGGAAACTTTGGAATTTGCAGAGGTGTAGGAAGGTGTGGAGGGGTCCTAGGAGACCTCTGACAACCTTCTGGAGGCTTTCCCTACAATCGGACTTCAAAAAGTCACCTATAGGAAATTCTACAGGAAATTGCAGGGGATCTATAGGAGGATCTACAAGAGGATGCCAAGGGCTGTTTTAGAGGTTTTAAAGGTGGAAAAATGGTGGGAAAGAATAGCTTAAGAGTAGAGGGATGTGTTAAGGTGTCTTAAGTTCATCAAGGACAATTAGGAAAGAAATTGATGGTTGGATTTGTTCAAAAGACGAGAGGAAAGCTTATGAGAAAAGTGTAGAAATTAGGGTAGATTTGTGAAGGGTTTTGAATGACCTATGAAACATGTAGCAAAAGAGATGGTGATGGCTACTTTATTGGCTTATTATGAGTGGAGATGTACTATAAGAGAGCTGTAAATCAAACATTGAAACTGAGCAAGAAAGGAACTAGCTACACCAAAAAACAGAACTATACTTCATGTTAACCTAAAGTCTGATCTAGGAAAAGAAAATGTTGAACAATGCTATATGGAAAGGAAAGGAAATCATGGAAGGAAATTTATTGCAAGAATAGAAATGAACATGGCAAAATAGATCTGAAGTAAGGCATTAACGTCTAAATCAAACTACAATACTAGAAATTGCATGGAGAAGGCAAAATTGTGTTTTTGTTGCAGGAAGAGAGTCTTGACCTCAGCTTATGGTCCCAACAGGAGAAAATGAGGTCAATTCTCTATTGATGGCCATTTTGTATCTTTTTCTTATCACTATTTAACCTACTTCAGCAAACTAAAATGGAAACAACTATGTAAATCACCAAAAACAACCTATTCCACTAAGGAGAAAAATCTATCTAACAAAAACTAATTCATGAACTGAAAACAAAACATATAAATACAAAAAAAGAGGTGTTGTGTAGCTTTGGTTGGGCCCTAACCCAAGAGCTTCAACCCTCTGGAAGAACTCAGGGCTGGCTCAGAAAATATTTCATCTTCATTATCAAAATAATAGTCGCATTACATAAAACTGTTCACAAAAGTAAGCTCGAAATGAGTTGAGCAAGAGTTTCCACAAAAGTGAGAAAATTTGACTAACATCCAACAACCTAATGAGTCCCTATGCTTCTCTATTTATATAACTAGAGCTCCCAAAAGCTCTCCTAAAATCAAGGAGGCTTGGCTCCCAAGACTTGAGATAGACAACAATTATTCTTCACTTGCTCGGCTGCCCCTTTGGTGCATTGATGTGGCTGCTTGTGCTCCGAGACTTCTGAAGGAGGATTAAAAGTAGGGAGTCATAAATGAGGGAGACACCCTCCTACAAATCCTCTTCCTTGTTTCCCTCCAATATTGGCTGCCAAATGCTCATTAAACCTTTGACTTTGTCTCAAAATTGACCAAAAATCTGCATAAAGCACACATTAGACTTCATGGCATAATCACTAACCCAACTCACTCTATTAGCATAAATATAATAAAAAGCATGCAACAAACTAATGAGAATGGTGGATTAAGTTAAGTTAGGAGGCAAAATGAGCCCATATAATTACCCATTTATGGGGCTCATCAATTGGTGAATTCGATCTAAGATTCCCACTATGTGACTCTGGTACCACTAAAGTTTGTCTCCTATCCGAGCATAATCTGGGATACCATGAGTGAACCCCTCAAGGTTCCTCATGATATCCTCCTCGTTATCGCTCCCTCCCTAATAAGGGGTGACAACATCAATAGGACAGGGGACGCGCCTGGCTAAAGGGGACATCCTGGTGTTTGGTCAATTTAGTGTGTCCTAAATTGTTGCATTTAATTGTCAATCCGGGATTCGTAAGATGATGAAGTGTGGCACACTATATGTGCAAGATAATATATCTCTTACTTTTTGTCATTTTTGGGTTTTTATTTGTTTTGGGGGTTTTTATCTTGGTTGATTTCCTAATGTGAGATAGAAATTCTAAAAGACAAGTATGGATATAAATGTTCAAGGCAATGATGTCCTTTATAATGATTTCCCAAACTTAAAACTTCAAAAGGGGTTTAAAACATGCAATGACAAAATTAATTTCTAAAAGAAAATGAAAATGTGCCACTATACTAGTCAAAAAAACTGTGAACTATTGATCATGAAACCCATTATCCTTGCTGGTGTCTAAATACAAAAGAAACAGTGCTCAAAGAAATCCAAGAATTGCAAGCAAAGAAAATCTAAAATAAAATTACATCAAATCATATTCTGACCCCTCACCATTAGTCTCGTTATGGCTTTCAGAGGTAATCATAAACAACTTGAGCAATCTGATATCTCATTTGCAGGAAAATAAACTAATATCAAATTACACACTCATACCTCAATCCCTCACCATTAGTCTCACTATGGCTTTCAGAGGTAACTGATAAATGACATAAGCAATTTAACATCTAACTTGCAGAAAAATAAACTAATATCAAACTACACACTCATCCTTCAATCCCTCACCATTAGTCTCGCTATGGCTTTCAGAGGTAACTGATAATGACATGAGCAACTTAATATCTAATCTAACTAATAAAGCAAATGTACAAAACTGAAATAAATAAGAAAGTGATGGAATTAAAATCTAAGAAAAATAAATCAGAAGAAGGACAAGACTGACTCCATGTCATTAGTCATTGTAAATCTATGTGCAAATGCCCGGGCTACCTACTGTAATCTGGAACAAAGACATTGATCAGTAAACAATAGTATAAAGCATGAAGAATTATGGACAGAATCAAAACGTTAATACCATAAGAGAGGCAATATATACACGTGAATAACTATGGCATAATGAACACAAGGAAATAAAGCATGAAACTATACAACAATAAACAAAACCTTGGCATGTGCAGGGGCCCTCTACACAGTCCTCGGGCAACAACTATCAACCATGAATTGATCTTATAAACAGTCTTCTCATGTATTCAAAATGCATTCATAACACAAAAATAAAGTCACGGCACAATGGGCTCGTTAACAGTTAAAATTACATTACAAAAGTTAACTAATATGCGTGTGAGAATGCATTATTTATAACAGAGGATGACATAACTACTTTCCTACAATCTGCGCTGATAAAAGACACGTGAACAACCACGTCCACGAATATAGCATTATGGCTGCCATGAAGATTAAATCTATGGAGGGTGGCTGTTGGATTCGGCTTATGGAGCAGTCCACGGGTGTTGATATGTCTCCTAAGATTGAGGAACGGCCACGCAAGTCTTCACGTGGTGAAAACAGAGTTTTGTCACCGTAGGACTCTTAGGTTGACCACCGCTTGACTACCTTAGACTATGGCCTCTTTTGATGAATTCGACTGAGCAAATAGGACTCGGTCCATGTCCACATCGTTTTCAACTTTCCCATGTGGCTCAATTCGCCTAAAGATACCTGCAATATAGACTTTAAAAAAATGGCTACGGAAAGTTGAGCTGGCTGCGGAAAGTGATAAGATTCCACAGCTCAATGAGCAAAAATCTAGTTCAAACAACAACACAAAGACATAGTCAAGAAACCACTTTAAATTCTCTTTTATAACTAATATGCAATGATATTGATGGTTTAGGAGGTTCAGATGAATGGAAAGAAGCTAGAAAAAGGTGTAGGAAAGATGCAAGTTTGGGGCTCAACATACCCCCATTGTGAAGGTGTTACATGTCCTCATGCAACCAAAATTTTGACTATCCCTCCTTCAAAGCATATGTTCTGAAGCTTCTGCCATACATCCAGACCTCTTCCTCTCTTTCTTGGTGCTTCTAACATCCTAGGCTTCTTCATCAAGCATCTGAATTTAAGATTGATCAATGCTCTACTTATCTTCTTGCACTTTTTCTTCAATTTCTTGTTCTTTTTCTGCCAACGCCCGAGATGTAGCATGGTATTATCATGGATGATCTTGTCCAATTTTCTCTGCTCTTTTAGTGCTTCATTTTCATTTTTAATATGTCTATTTAAAACCTCCAACTCAAAGACTTCTTGTTTCAACGATTGGACTAGAGCTTCTTGTGTTGTGTGAAGCTGAGTGGATGAACTACTGGGACCCGTGGCTGTTCTTTCTAAGGGTTCTATGTAATCATACACCTCTTTTTGCCTTGGATCTATTTCAGGTGTCATTTTCCTTGGGCTGTCCCCAAAATGCTGTGGAGGAGAATTGACTTCAAAATCTAGCCGAAAGGGACTCATGTCAACATCTTGAGGGCTAATTTAAACATTTGGTTGAGAATGAGGTGGACTACAGCCAGCTGGAGTTTGTTCAGGTGTTCCTCCTCCCAAATCAATAAAATGGGGTCCTTTCATTTGTGCTTTTCTCCATTTTCCCTTAAGCTTGCTGCTTCTTCTTACACACTATGGACTACTATCTTCTTCCTTCTGTTTTTCTTTTCCTTTCTTTTTGGCCATAGCTGACTATTCTTGAAGGTGAACTAGTCTCTTAGACAATACTTGATGCTCTTCTTCTGAGGAAGGGGTTTGATGCACAACCTCAATGCTTCTTTTCTCTTTTGATTTTGTTGGCTTTTTACCCTCGATCTTTTCCTTCCTCCTTTTAGACAATCTTTCTTCTCTACTAGTTCTTTTAACTGTGTTAGCAGGAGTGATTTGAGTTTTATCACCTGTTCTCTTTCTTCTACTTCTTTTTGATGTACTACCTTCAGGGGTTTCTTGGGGTTCTTCGAAGAAATTTCTAATTAAAAATTGCTCCCAGGTGTCCTTTTTCTCTTTTAATTATTTTTCTATCAAGATTTTTACGAGACCATGGTGATACAAATGTGGTTCGATGCCCCCCAAATTCTTTTGGACAGTCACAAACATCTTTTTCAAACTATTTAATAAAAAGTATGGTAGATTGAGGGTCTGGTTCTCTAAAACATTCATCAACAGTTGTGTATGATACATGTACATTGCTCCAAAATGTCCCTCATAGGTGACAAACTTATGAATAACCAACAGTAAACTAGCCCACTCTTATTTTAAAGCATGGACAATAATTCCCTTTTTGAAAATAGTGACATCCATACCTGGGTTACGTAGGATCACTCTCCAAGCTTCATCGTCAATGTTCTTATTCTTAAACTAGTGTTCACCTTCTTGGGGAAGTTTTATAGTAGCTGCTATGGATGCCTCGGTCACTGTAAACTTGAGGTCCCCAATTTCCACCTCCAGTCCGTCAAAATACCTTGCAAAAGCCTTTGTAACCTCCTTATCGTAGCCTTTAAACTTTTGAATAAACCGAAGCCATTTTGCATTTTTTAGTATGTCCTTCACTTGCGGGTATCTTTCCATAAATTTGTGTCCCTCTGGTTCTGCCCTCAACAACTGACCCATCCTTCCTTCTATTCTTTAAAACTTGTCTGCGTGAGGAGGGTTTAGTAGAGGTAAGACGACTGAGTTAGGAAAAATGAACAGGGTTTATGAGGGAGACCAGTGACTGTAAGCGGATATCAGATAATAGGTACACGGAATGAAGCGGAACATAGAACAAAATGGGGTGAAGGCTTATGTGAGAATGGTGGAAATGCAGCCGTGAGGTCAATAGAACAGTAGAGGGAGTAAAGTGCATTCAACAGTATTTAAAATTGGGTGGCTACATAGTAGACGCAAGCACGTTTATGAAATGGCTGTGGATTTTGTGCGGATGAGAGAAGCCGTAGTCAAATCAACCACGTTCCATAATTACAGGTGGAATATCAAAGTATAGCCGAACACGAGTGAAGACCGGAGGCTTGAATATAAGGCAGTTTAAAAATGAATGCAAGGATTGTGGGGGAATCATATAGAGATCGTGGAATGGTTATGGAGTTATCAACACAATCATTGCATATTATGGAGCCATGGTTTATAACTATGTAAAAATGTGTTTGAATGCCATTTGAAATAAATTTTTACTCATACCTTGGAATTCTTGCCATTTTTCATTAGTCTTCAATTAGTTGCTCCTCGTTGATGCTTTTGAATGCCTCATGTCTTCATAATATGTCTGCATACCTGCATTTGATTTCATGATTGTTGAACTAACATTTGACTGTAATTTTTTTTGAAAAACAGAGTGGTGGCTACAAAAACACAACTGGCTGCAGAATCAATGAGCAACTGCGTAAACTGACTCTAGCTGCGGAAACTAACCCAACAATATTATAACTGAATGAGATGTATAAACGACGACTGAATGGATGAAAATGGTCATAAAAACTTTTATTAATGGAATGAAATGGAGTTGAATGAAATGAAGTGATGTGGAATGGAAATGAGATGGAGTGGGATGGAAATGAAATGGAATGGAATAAAAAAAAATGAGAAAGAGAGAGAGATTTTTTTTGTTGGAAAACATAGGGTGTCAGGAGTTCCTGATTTTCACCCTGTGTTTTCTGTATAAGACTTCCAATCAGTGATTGGTTTTCAGGCTTATACAATTTTTTTTTTTTTGAAAAGAAAAGAACAAAGGCTAAGCTGGTGGAGAAGAAGGATTCTTCTTCACCAACCTTATTGCAGAATTATCTTGAAACATTTTGACAAATTCCTCTTTTGAGAGTGGCTTATGATATATCTTTAATCCGTGGCCATTCACAATAAGAGGAGTTTGAAATTCATCAATGGTCTTGATTCTTACCACTCCATTGCTAAATACTTTATCAATCTCATATGGCCCAAGCCAATGAGCCTGAAATTTGCCTTTAAAGCCTTTAAACTTGCAATCAAATAGAAATGCCTAGTCTCCTTCTTGCAACTTTCTCTCTTTGATACATTTGTCATGCCACTTAGCTCTTTGATATTGAACTAGATCAGTTCTTAGGATTTCTTCTTGTTTGATCTCATCTAGCTCAATCAACTGCTCTATTCTATGCTTTTGGGCTTCTGATAGATCCATCCCGAACTGAACTGCCATCTTGAAGGTTTTGACTTGGAACTCAATGGGGAGCAGGACTTCTTTCCCATAAACAAGTTCATAGGGAGAATGTCATGTTTTATTTCTCCATGTAGTTCTGTAGGCCCACAAGGCTTCGAGAAGCCTTTTTTCCCAATCTCTTCTGTGTAGATGAACAATTTTGGTGATGATACTTTCGAGAACTTTGTTTGTAGACTCCACTTGGCCATTTTCTTGCGGATGGTAAGGAGTAAATCTTTTGTGCTTGGTTTTGTATTTTTCCATCAGCTTCTCCACCAAGTTAGATGTGAATTGACTTCCCTGATCTGTCATAATTTCTCTTGGAACACCAAAACGAGTAAAAATATCCTCATAAAGAAAATTGACAACTGAATTTTCAGTAGAAGAAACTAATGCTTTGGTTTCTACCCATTTAGTGACATAAT
Source organism: Pinus taeda (assembly GCA_000404065.3). Lineage (NCBI taxonomy): Eukaryota > Viridiplantae > Streptophyta > Pinopsida > Pinales > Pinaceae > Pinus > Pinus taeda. Next base: position 9,475 of record APFE030584933.1, on the reverse strand, counting down.
CAGTACATACCAATATATACTTCTTTTGCTTAGATGGCGGATTAATAGGTCCAATGAAATCTAAAGCCCATTTTTCAAAGGGTTCGATGAGTACCTGTGGTTGTAATGGAATTTCATTTGAAAGGGTAGGTTTCCCTACTCTTTGGCAGCTATCACACCTTTTGACATATTGTTTTGCATCTTTAAAGAGGGAAGGCCAAAAATATCCCAAAGAAATGATTTTATAGGCTATCCTTTTGTCAGCAAAGTATCTGCCACATGGTTCATCATGACATGCCTTAAGGATGTCAAACATTTCATCTTCCCTAACACATCTCCTGATCACAAGATCTGGACCTGTTTTAAACAATTTGTTAGAAATCCATGATATTTTGAACTCTCCTGAATAATTTTTCTTCTTTCACTTGGAAATAAATGTGGAGGCAATTTCCCTGTAACCAAATAGTTAGAAATATCTGCATACCAAGGGGTCTTAGTAGTTACTGCAAAAAAATATTCATTAGGAGACTTATCCTCTACAGGAGAATCTTATTTAGTATTCTGAATCCTAGACAAGAAATCATCTACTGTATTTTGTTTCCCTGGTCTATCCAACACAGTAATATTTAATTCCTGCAAAAGTAGGAGCCATTTTGTCACTCTCCCATTAGTAACAGGTTTGTTCATTAGATATCTAATCGCAGAATGATCAGTATGAATAAAATTTTCATAGCCTGTTATATAATGTCTAAACTTATTGATTGCATGAACAACAGCTAAAAACTCTTTTTTAGTTACAGTATAGTTCAACTCAGTGGGAGTCAAATTTTTACTGGTATAGTAAATGGCATAAGAGACTAAATCCTTTTGACCCAACACAACCCCTAGAGCTGTATCTGAAGCATCTGTAGAATTATGGAAAGGGAGTTTCCAATTTGGTCCTCTCAAGATGGGTGCTTCAGATATTCTTGTTTTCAAAGTTTCAAAGGCTGATTGACAATCGGGATCCCATTTGAATTCACAGTCTTTTGCCAGCAGTTTGAAGAGTGGAGATGTTATTTTAGTGAAGTTTTCTATAAATCTTCTATAGTATCCAGTAAATCCTAGAAAACTTATAACATCTCTTTGACAATTTGGAATAGGCAACTTGGAGATGACTTCAACTTTTGATCTATCAACTTTAATCCCATCCCCTAAAATGTGATGTCCCAAAACAATACCTTCAGTAAACATCACAAAGAATTTTTCATGGCTTAATGAAAGGTTCATTTCTTTACATATTATAAGTACCTTTTCCAAATTCTCTAATGCTTCTTCAAATGAATTACAATAAACTGTAAGATCATCCATATAAACCTCTACAAATCATGTATTAGATCAGAAAAAATTCCTAGTACTTCTCTTTGGAATGTTGCGGGTGTATTACATAACCCAAAAGGAAGAACTCGATAGGAAAAAGTTCCCCATGGATAGGTAAATGTGGTCTTCTCTTGATCTTCAGGAGCTACCTGAATTTGATTATAGCCACTAAAACCATCCAAAATAAAAGTACTTTTTGCCTGCTAATGTGTCTAATACTTGATCAATAAAGGGAAAAGGAAAGTGATCCTTCAAAGTTTCTTTGTTCAATTCCCTGTAATCAATGCATACCCTCCATTTACCATTCTTTTTAGGTACTATAACCAAAGGAAAAACCCATCGGCTATCTGAAATTGGATAAATGAAGTTTACATTGAGTAGTTTTTGGAGCTCTTCTTTCACTATCTCCCTAAGGTTTGGATTCATCCTTCTCTGAGGTTGTCTGATTGGTCTACTAGTTTCCTCGATGTAGATGTGATGAATGCAAGTCTTAGGTCAATACCTTTCATGTCAGTATACTCCCATGCAAATGCAGTAGAATGTTTTTGCAAGATTCTAGTTAGCTCTTCCTGTTGTGCTCTTTCCAAGTTTTTGTTGATATTCAATGTTTTACCTAGAAAAATCTCAGTGGTGGAACTACCAAACTCTTCCATAGAGTAAAGAGACATTTGTCTAGATGAAAGATACTCAATGTCAAAATTTAACTGAAATTGTGTGTGGTCATATTCTGAAGAGGTTTCAAAGTTTTCTAATGTGTTCAGAATTTGACTATCTTCATTGATTTCAGAATGGTACAGACAGGTTGTATAGTGTCCTCATCATCGACCCATTCATTATCTCCTATTTCTGTAATTGTTTTTGCTGGAGGATACAGATTGAATTTCTTTGTCGAATTACCATAAAAAATATACATATCCCCTGATCTACAACTGATAAAAGCATCAGTTATGGCTAGCCAAGGTCTTCCTAAAATGAGTGGATGCCCTCCTAGATTGCTCTTGGGAGTTAAAATCATGAAATCCATTAGATACTCCCAAGAATCTAAGGAGACCGAAATGTCTTCTAATACACCATCTGGTTTAATAATTGATCGATCTACAAGTTACAGTAAAGTAGGTGTAAAAAGAAGATTAGGAAGTTTTAGTTGTTCCATAGTCTGTCTACTCATAATGTTGATAGTAGCCCCTAAATCAATCAAAGTATTTGGAATTTCTACCCCATTGATATGGGTTTTGACAAGTGGACTACCGGGATCTACATACTTCTGCATAGTAATTTCCCCATCATGATATCTACAATTTTTCCTACCAGGCGGATTCTTCTTGTATCTCTAAGTTTCCTTCCTGGTGTTTTAAGACTCAACTCCTTTATTGTTTTTGCTAGAATAGGAATCTCTCTAATGGCTTGTAACAAGGGAATCTTGATAAAGACATTCTTCAATTCATCTAGAAAATCATAGTCCGGCAACAAGATTTGTTTTTCCACCCCTTTGTCAATTTGTAATCTTTCAGGAAAATGAGGTGTGGATGAAGATGCAGGTTGCTCAACAATAGGAGTTGTGGGGGTTAACTCTTTTTCTTTTTCTTTCTGAGTGCTTGGGTTTTGAAGAGATGCTTCAGAACCTTTATTGACTTTAAGAGAGTCCTCCTTAGAGGTATCTTGCTCTTGGACATCTATAGAAGGTTTTTCTAAAACTCTACCGGACTTGAGTTGTACATCATTGAGAGGAACAATAATATAGGTAGGAAATTGTTGTCCTTCTATCATGTAAGTATTCTGAGGATTTTTATTGTTAGGTTTTGGCAATGGCTGAGATGTAAGTTGATTTGTCTTTTGTTGGAATGGAAGCATGAGTTGAGGATTTGGATTTTGTTGAGAAGGTTGTTGTTGTTGTGGAAATGGTAATGAAAGTTGTGGGTTTTGATTTGGGAATTGTGGAGCTTGTTGATTTTGAAAAGATGGAGGATATTGATAAAATTGAGAAAATCTCCCATAAGGATTTTGCATACCTTGTACCCATGATTGATATGGATTTTGAGGTTGTTGCCAACGATTCCAATTTGGCGGGGGTTGAAAGTTCATAGGGTTGTTAAACCATTGATTTTGCTGCCCCTGCCAAGGTTGCCTTGCAACAAAACAGAGAGATTCTATTGAATTTGGATCTTCTTGAAAGACAGCTTTGAGCCCAGGAATTGAAGGACAATCCTTGGTCTCATGGCTTTCCGAGCAAATCATACATATTTCTACAATTTTTGCATCCAAGGGGCATTCCCTTAGAGATGCTTCTTCCTACATTTTGGAAAAAAGATGGCCAAGGCTTCAGCTTCTGCTTTCTTCTTGTTTTGAATTTTAAGGGTGTCTAGTTGTTCACTAAGACTCCCCAGGATATCAGTTTTGTATTCATTAAGCATATTGCCAATCCCCGCCCTACTTACTGATCTAGTTGCAGATTTGTTTGCCCTAATAAGAGAAGGATCTCTAGGCCCTTTTCCTATTTTAGATTTTCCTCTCAAGAGATGGACACATAGTTCTGCTATGTCATGAAGTGGAAGTTGAGAAATGTCTCCCTTCCCCATCATGTTTAAAATATCTATCCATTCATCTTTGATGGCTTTTAATAGAAGGGCTTTCAAAGTTTCCTCATCTAAGTTGCTCATCTTTGCTCTTTTTAAGTTGTATTGAAATATTTCAAGTAAATCCTCCAAATTTTCATCTTCGTTTTGCACCATTTTGAATACCTCATCCTTGTGATTGGTGGGCATGCAATAGTCCAGGTATCTATCCAAAAATGTTTGTTTCATATCATTCTAAGTCATAATAGGTTGGGTGACTAATCCCATGAACCATTTCAAAGCGGCTCCCTTCAATGTTGAAGGAAACAGTTTGAGTTTTTGAGAGTCTTCCATATAGTCATAGGTTCAGCACATGACTTCAAACTCAAACAGAAATGTTTCAAGATCCTCACTTCGCAATCCATAAAAGTTGGGGAGGACAGATGGTGAGACGTTTTTCATCGTTGTATGAGTTTCCTCATCAACTATAGGGAATCCAAACGAGTTGTATCCTTCCCTTTTTCTTCCATTATTACCTCCACCTCCACCATTGTTGCCTCCATTATTTCCTCCTCCTCTACCTCTACCTCTACCTCCGAATCCATCTACTACTTCCTCTGTCATGATAGTTTCTTCAAAGTCCTGAGAGTCCTCTGGTTCTTCTATCAAGGGAGGATGAGAGGGAGTTTCTTCCTTTTCTTCTTCAGGTGATTCTACTTCTTTAATTACAATATGCTCTCCTGTAGAAGTAAAGAAAGGGTCTTCTTCTAAATGATATTTGGTAGATGGTGTAGGAGAATCCTCTAATTTAGCTACTCCTTGAATTCCAGGAATCTTAAGGCTAGGGGTAGATGGTGGCTAATCTTGTCTATGCCTTGAAGAAGACGGAGTTATGAAAATCGAACTCTTGGCTCTAGCTATAAACCTTCCCCTAGAATCTCTTGCTCTATGCATGCCATTTTTTTATTTTTAAGTTGGGCTAATAATTCTCTTTCTAATCTTCCAGGTCACACTGGGTGCAAGACGAGAGCATACTTAAGAAATTATTGAACCAATAAGTCTCTTTTATGATCCTCCAGGTCACACTAGGTGCAAGAGGAGAGCATACTTCAAGAAGTTATCAATTTTTCCCTTCTTTTTATTGTTTTTTTTTAAGAAATTGGCTACGTAGTTACACTTCCCCAACAATGGTGCCAAAATGTTTGGTCAATTTAGTGTGTCCTAAATTGCTGCATTTAATTGTTAATCCGGGATTCGTAAGATGACGAAGTGTGACGCACTATATGTGCAAGATAACCTATCTCTTACTTTTTGTCGTTTTTGGGTTTTTATTTGTTTTGGGGGTTTTATCTTGGTTGATTTCCTAATGTGAGATGGAAATTCTAAAAGACAAGTATGGATATAAATGTTCAAGGCAATGATGTCCTTTATAATTATTTCCCAAACTTCAATCTTCAAAAGGGGTTTAAAACATGTAATGACAAAATTAATTCTTAAAATAAAATGAAAATGTGCCACTATACTAGTCAAACAAACTATGAACTATTGATCATGAAATCCATTATCCTTGCTGCTGTCTAAATACAAAAGAAACTGTGCTCAAAGAAATCCAAGAATTGCAAGCAAAGTAAATCTAAAATCAAATTACATCAACTCATATTCTGACCCCTCACCATTAGTCTTACTATGGCTTTCGAAGGTAATCATAAACAACTTGAGCAATCCGATATCTAGTTTGCAGGAAAATAAACTAATATTGAATTACACACTCATACTTCAATCCCTCACCATTAGTCTCGTTATGGATTTCGGAGGTAACTGATAATGACATGAGAAATTTAACATCTAACTTGCAGAAAAATAAAATAATATCAAACTACACACTCATCCTTCAATCCCTCACCATTAGTCTCGCTATGGCTTTCGGAGGTAACTGATAATGACATGAGCAATTTAATATCTAATCTAACTAATAAAGAAAATGTACAAAACTGAAATAAATAAGATAGTGCTGGAATTAAAAACTAAGAGAAATAAATCAGCAGAAGGACAAGAATGACTCCATGTCATTATTCATTGTAAAACTATGTGCAAATGCCCGGGCTGCATACTGTAATCTAGAACAAAGACATTGATTAGTTAACAATAGTATAAAGCATGAAGAATTATGGACAAAAAAAAAACATTAATACCATAAGAGAGGCAATATATACACGTAAATAACTATGGCATAATGAATGTAAGGAAATAAAGCATGAAACTATACAGCAATAAACAAAACCTCGGCATGTGCAGGGGCCCTCTGCACAGTCCTCGGGTAACAACTATCAACCACGAATTGAGCTTATAAATAGAGTCTTCTCATGTATTCAAAATGCAGTCATAACACAGAAATAAAGTCACATCACAGTGGGCTCGTTAACAGTCAAAATTACATTACAAAAGTTAGCTAATATGCGTATGAGAACGCATTATTTATAACAGAGGATGACATAACTACTTTCCTACAATCTGCGCTGATAAAAGACACGTGAACAACCACGTCCAGGAATCTAGCATTATGGCTGCCATGAAGATTAAATCTATGGAGGGTGGTTGTTGGATTCGGCTTATGGAGCAGCCCACAGGTGTTGATATGTCTCCTGAGATTGAGGAACGACTACGCAAGTCTTCACATGGTGAAAAACATAGTTATGTCACCGTAGGACTCTTAGGTTGACCATCGCTTGACTAGCTTTGACTATGGCCTCTTTTGATGAATTTGACTGAGTCAATAGGACTCGGTCCATGTCCACGTTGTTTTCAACTTGCCCATGTGGCTCGATTCACCTGAAGACACCTGCAATATAGACTTCAACAAAATGGCTACGGAAAGTGACAAGATTCCGCAGCTCAATGAGCAAAAATCTAGTTCAAACAGAAACACAAATATATAGTCAAGAAACCACTTTAAATGCTCTTTATAACTAATATGCAATGATATTGATGGTTTAGGAGGTTTAGATGAATGGAAAGAAGCTAGAAAAAGGTGTAGGAAAGATGCAAGTTTGGGGCTCAACACCGGCTGGCCACTCTGGTCCAACATATGCATAGACAGGAGAAATGTTATAAGCATGCATATTCCAAAAAAAAATAAAAAACATTAAGATCAAAAATTTGATTTTTTATCTTCATCGTCAAAGTCCTCTCCATCTAGTAAGGTTATGTCTTGGTCTTCACGGAAATCAGTGTCGTTGTATGACCAATCCTCCACAACGATATTTTGTCATCGTAGCCATGAGAAGAATGTCGATCGGTATGACATATGCTGATCCCCAGTGATCTTGGGAATCAGATGACTCCAGCGGGCCATCCGTGAATCGCATGGCATAAGAGGATCAACCTCAGTCAGCTGATTCTGGAACAATGGCACTCTTTCCAAGAAAAAGGTCACAAGTACTGATCTGAAGCCAAATTACTTCAGATTCCCCGCCTTGGCCTTGGACAACTAGCGCGTAATGTTCATCTTCACGACCTCTGCTTAGTTGAAGACCATAGGAGTTGTGAAGTCAATAGAATAAAGGAACTTTGACTTGTTAGTCTCATGTTCCACCTAGGACCCTTCCACTCTATTGATAGTCAATAGAAGCAACCTCAATGTCAGATCCCACACATTGGAAATCTCTACCTTCTCACTCTTGGATTTCAGTGCCTCAGGACAATGTTTGACAAACAGGGAAGATATGCTTTCCCCAATAAAATGTGACCCATACAAGTTCAATGGCTCACCTTTGCAAGACAGTCCAGTGATGAAGTAGATATATGAAGTTTTCAACTCTAGCTCCTGGTCCCCAATGACAAAAATCTTGCGATTGATGTCCCAAACGCTTATCAAGTATCGAAGGGGCTAGGCCCGCATCCCTGGTGTAAGGAAAAATTTGAGGAGCCTACAAGCCCTCAAAGCCTCCAGGAAATTTAGATCATTCAATGCTTGGGTGTCAACCTCTTCGTGTTCTCTTTCCTTCCATTTCACCATTTTCGACAATTTCTCTCCTGCAAAAGCCATTTATTTAAGTCAATGATCAATTTTGACACATAAAATTCAAGTTTTAATGGTCTGTTTTTGAGGAAAGATGATTTTTCCCTATCAATGGCACTAACATGCCTTTTTTAGAAATAGTCGCATCGGTCGATGTGGATGGTTATGCAAATAACCCTTGGTCAGCACGATCCAATGCCCAGAAATTGCGTCGACCGAGGGCAAATTTTTTTCTCAAAAACATCCCTAAAAGTCCTAAAAAAATGGCTAAAAACATAAATGAATAGGATTAAAATGGAGCTCAGGGCTTCGAATGTTACCTAGAATTGATGGCTAGTTGATTGACCTCCCGAATATCCTGTAATATGCTCCGGAAGAACTAGGGAAAAAGTGGGTAAAAAAGTCTTCACTACAAAGGTAAAATGGTAAATGGTAAAAGTATATTTACTTTTCCCCATTTTATTAATTTTTTCATGAAAATATCAGGCTTTTTAAATACTTTTGACCTATTTTACCTCAAGGACTCGATAATACACTTTGCTTTACTTGTGCAACAACATGTGATGGATATTCGACAATGACGATGAGTCAAATTTCAGCTATTTTCTCAACTTGTTAAACTCATATGAAAATATTGCCGAGTATTTTTTCCCTTTTTGACTCGTTAAAGAGAATAAAAATGGGGGGTCCTCTTTCAGCTCTTTTCCGACCCTTTATAAATGAAAATATGGCCGAGCCCTTATCATTTCGAACTCATTAATGGATGTGAAATGTCGTGTGCCAAGTATAAGTTTATCCCTTTTTTGGGCTGGGAGGCACTATTTACAAAAAAGGTACTCCTTGACTAAAATGGTCAAGCAGTTCTCTCAAGTATTGTTTTCTACCTTTCCAGGCTTGAGAGACACAAATGTACGAAAATGGACCATGATGAGTTTTCTTTTATGTGTCTTTTTCAAACTCTCTAAACATGAAAAAGATACCTAGTTACACCTTTGTCGGACTTGTTAAACTATTAAATGACAACAGATTCATCACCATGATGAACATGAGCTTCTCCTTCCTAGGGATCATTAAACTTACTAGGTTAGATTCATCCAAAGGATGAAATTACAGTGCAAGCATATGTGATCCCCTTCAAGCTTACGATTAAAAAATAATTGGGGTACTTGCCATAAATGGTGGGTGAAAATTTGGAAATCTATCCAGTCGCATCGGTAGCTTACTCTTGAACATGACACTCTTTACTTCGTGTCAGGTTGGGACATCCTCCTTTACATCGTTGACCTTCTTGGGTTTGGGCTATCCATTTTTTCCTTCCATTTGATCTTAGCCACGTCATTATGACCATCGATCCAATGGATCCAAAAGCTGCCAAACTTCCAATTATGTCTCTGATATGTTCAAGGGTTATTCTTCTGTAGTTACACTTACCTTTGATTCTCTATGTCATCCAAAATCATTTTACATCCTCTCGTCTCTTGTCAATGTGGGATTCATTATGACCCTCCTTCAACATGGTCTCTTTCCATCGACATCAACTCATTATCTGGAAAATTGACCGAGAGAC
>APFE030584930.1:270584-285617 GCA_000404065.3 Pinus taeda | reverse complement strand
GTGATCTTTCACTTCTTGAACATTTTTCTTCTTGATATGTCCTTCTATCTTGATAGTTTGAGGAGTGGTAATTCTGACCAATGAATTACAAGATATGGATGGATTCACTTCTTCTTTCTCAATGTGATATTTCACTTCTTGCAATTTTTTCTTCTTGATATGTCCTTCTATCTTGAGAGTTTGAGGAGTGGTAATTCTTGCCAATGCTTTACAAGATATGGTCTGATTCATTTCTTCTTTCTCTGTGGTTGGGTCCTGGCGTATATCGTCTTCTTTTGATGTTTCTTGATCCTTTTCTTTCTCCTCTTCATACTCTATGTAAAATAATTTCTTCTCAGCACACTTATGACCTTTAGTGCATTTCCTATCACAATTGTAACAAAGACCTTTTTCTCTTTTTTCTTCCAATTGTTGTGGTGTAACCCTTGTAGGTTGTGGAATGCTAGGAGAAACAACACTTCCATCTTTATAGTTGTGAAAGGTATGCTTCATAATTTTGCTTTCCAATATGTCACAAAGCCCTTTTTCTCTTTCCCATTGTTGTGGTGTTGCTCTAAAGAAGGTGTTGCTCTTTGTATCCTCATAATGTGCTATCATTTCCTCCGTGAAAATTGACCACGTAACAAGTTTTTTACGAGAACAAAGCCCTTTATACCATAAAAATTGATCCGGTTCTAAATATGAAGATGCAATACATACCTTTTGTAATAGTGGCACACCATGTAGATCAAAATATTGCTCCATCTGACGTATCCAATTTACCGGATCCTTGCCATCAAACTTCCTCATCTTGTTTTTTCTTGATTTTAGGAACTTGATCTTGAAATGGCTGTAACTCTGTACTTTCAAATCTTTAAGTTCTGAAACTATGATCTGTAGTAGTCCTCTACGTCCTCTTTCCAATGCCACTAGTCTGACCCAAATTGGATTCTCCAATGAAGAGTTATGCCAAATCTCCCAGAGTGACCTGATTATAGACTAATTCAATAGAGTGAACTTGTAAGACGTGCCACGTGTCCCTATTTTGACCTTTGGATCTAAAAAATATATACAAGAAACTATCATCTGTCTTCTTTCTGTACCTTCTTACGAAATTTCAATCTAATGCTCACAGAGAAAGTTATGACGATTTTCCCCAGGTCACCTGTTTTGAATGTAACTCCGGATTTTTCAAAAGGACCAATTTCCTCAAATCATATCTCCGCAAATATAATGCGAAAAGCTCTGAAATTCGGACCTGAGATTCAGCGCGATGTCTTCTCAAATGGGTTTTTTTTTTAGCTTCTGAAATGTCGCATAAAAAAAGTTATAGCGAAAATGCCACGATGACCTGTTTTGAGCAGCGAAACCCTAGAATCGAAAGCTCTGATACCAAATGTTATGAAACCAGCTCAAGAAAAGATAGAAAAGATAGATCAACACCTTAGAATTCAGCCTCTTCGAGGGGGAAACCTCCTTTACATTACATAAATGAACAATTATTGGATGATACAAATGAAAAGACCTCCTCTCTATATATAGGAGTCTAAGGGGTCATAACATAATCAGAGCCTACATAACAATAATAATGTAAGGGCATAATAATAACAATAGTGGACTTCTATGGGGCACAATAATAACAATATGGCCACTACATGGGTAACTCAATATAATAAGTGTGTTGTACTAATAACAATAAGGGGTTGCATTAGTAGTATAGGGGCCTAACACACAAACCCCAAAATTATGAGGGCATATAAAAAAAAATAGAACATCATTGTGTTAGTAGACACAAGAAGCACTCATAATTTTATAGATGTAAATGTTGCAAGGAAACTAAATCTGTTTGTGTACCCAACAAAAGATATAAGAGTCATGGTGGCAGACAAAAAAATGATAGATAGAGTTAGGAAATGTCACAAGGCTAAATTGCACTTAAGCGATTATGAATAGGAATCTAGTTTCTGCATAGTGCCCTTGGGAGGAAAAGATGTTGTACATGGAATAAAATGGCTACAAACATTGGGAACATACTCTGCAAATCATCAAAAGAAATTTATTAGGTTCAAATGGGCTGGTAGAAGATACAAGTTGTTCAAATTCCAACCGCTTCCTACTCAAATTGCATCTGCACAATAAATGAAGAAAACTTATTCGAAAAGAGCACCAATATATATCGCGCAATGTCATCAAATAGAATTTTCAACTAAAAATGTAGTTCAATCACAACCACCAGAGATCACAACCCTAGTCCAAAGGTATAACCAAGTATTTCAAGAATTTCCTATGAAGTTACTGCTAGAAAGGAAGATAGAACACATTATAGAAGTTAAACTAGATAAAACACTCATTAATATCAAATTGTACCACTGCCCTCATTATCACAAAAGAAATATAGAAAGGCTAATTCAAGATTTTCTAAAATGTGGAGTTACAAAAAAAATAGGAAGCCCATATGCAACGCTAGTGGTATTGGTTCTAAAGAAGGATGGATCTTTTAGACTATGTATAGACTATCGAGGATTGAACAATATAACTATAAAGAACAAATTTCCTATTCCCTTCATAGATGATTTGTTGTACAAACTCCATAGCGCATAATACTTCTCAAAGTTTAATATAAGGTCAGGTTATTATCAAATGCGAGTAAGGCTAGAATATATCGAGAAGATTGCATTCAACACTCATCATAGGACATTATGAATTCAAAGTTATGTCATTCGGATTAACAAATGCCAAAGCTACATTCCAAGCAACTATGAATGAGCTTCTTCATCCATACATATGAAAGTTTGTATTAGTTTTCTTTGATGATATCCTTATCTACAACAAAACTTGGAAGGAGCACCTAAAACACTTGGAACAAGTACTTACTAGAAAAAAATCAATTATATGCTAAATTATCAAAGAGCACTTTTGGTAAAAAGGAAGTAGAATACCTCGGTCACAACATATCCAAGGAAGGAGTCAAGGTAGATCCGAATAAAATCAAGGCAATCAAAGAGTGGCCAAAACCAAAGAATATATTGAAACTAAGAGGATTTATGGGACTTACAGGATATTAAAGAAGATTTATCAAGAACTATGTGCACCTAGCTACACCCCATACAAACTTGTTAAAGAAAAACGCCTTGGATGACATAACATAAGTGTCTTTTGAGACAATAAGGGAAGTAATGTCATCTACTCCAGTACTAGCAACCCCAAATTTTTCCAAGCCCTTCGTGGTAAAATGTGATGCTTTAGGGTTTGGAATTGTAGTATTAATGCAAGACAACCACCCAATAGCTTTCAAAATCCGAAAGCTTAACAAAAGGGAAAGATTGAAGTCTACTCACCATAAATAGATGCTTGCCATCATACATGCATTGAATAAATGGCATTAATACCTCTTGGGAAGCAAGTTTTCGATTCATATAAATCGCAATAGTCTTCAACTCATGTTACAAAAAAAGGCATCATCTACAGAAAAATAGAAATGGATGGAGAAAATTTCCACGTTTGACATGGAAATAATATATAAAATAGGGAAAGATAATACATTCACTGATGCACTTTCATGAAAAGATGAAGGCATAACAACATGCATTAGTAGTAGTACCCGCTTGGTTAGATGGGATTCGATTTGAATACGCCAAGGATACAGGCACTTGCTCTATAATTGAAAATATCAATCAACATCCAAACTTTGAATGAAAAAATGACATATCATGGTATAAAGGTAGAATTTATATAATTCCATCCTCCAAACATAAAATGAAGGCTCTAAAGGAAACACATAGTTCCCTTGCAGCGAGACATGTTAGGTTCTTCAAGACATATTATAACACTTGGCAATCATTCTATTAGAAGTGAATGAGTAAAGAAATTCAAAAATTCATTGTGGAATGTGACATTGACCAAAGGAATAAACATAAGAATGTCCTAACCCCAGGATTACTTCACCCCTTACATATCCCAAATAAGAAATGAGAGGAAATCTCAAAGGATTTCATCAAAGGGTTGCCTATGTCTAACAGAAAGTACAAAATATTTGTTGTGGTAGATAGATCAACCAAATACACACATTTTATGGCAGTTAAGAAGACAGATTCGACAAAACAAATTGCAAAAGTCTTTTGCAGAAACACCTATAGATTACGTGGCCTCCCCAAGGTTATTGTGAGCAATAAAGATACAAAATTAAAAGGAAATTTTTGGAAGGATTTTTGTAACCAGGTTGGAATATCCCTTAACATGAGTCCAGGTTGGTCTTCGTTGTTTTGTAACAAATAAGCAAAATAAATGGTCTCAATGGTTGCATCTAACCGAATGGTGGTATAATTCCAACTACCATACATTAGCTAAAATGACCCATTTCCAAGCTTTATATGCTTATGAACCTCCAAAATGGAAGGGCTTTGCATTAAGTGACTCTAAGGTTCAAGTAGTGAAAATTCAGTTAGAAGAAAATAAAAAAAATCATTAAAGTATTGGAAGAAAATTTAAACAAGTAGATCATCATTGTTCAAGAGATAATTCAAAGAAGGTTATTGGGTCTTCATAAGACTTCAACCGTACAAGAAATTATATTTAAAGCAACATGGAAAGAACAAGATGACCCAAAAATTTTATGGACCATTTTAAATAATAATAAAAAATAAGTGAAGTGGTTTACAGATTGAAATTACCATAAATTTGTCAGATCCATTATGTGTTTCATGTATAGTGTCTAAAAAAATCGTTGGGATAGAATCAATCAGCTCAAATAGAGATACCCAAAGTTGATGACGAAGGAAAAATTGTTTTAGAAACAGAGGGCATTCTTGCTACCAAGGAAAAAGTATTACATTCCAAATTTATCAAGAAATACCTCATTAAATGGAAAAATATTCTAGAAGAAGATTCTTCATGTGTAACAAAGCAATTCTGATAACAATACCCAATCTTACCCATGTTTTGAGGACAAAACATCTCTAAGGGAAGGACAATGTTATGAATAAAATTAATTAATAAATTGATAAATAATAAAAATTAAATTAATAATTAATAATTAAATTAATTAATAAACATTAATGAAAATTGATTAATTATGAAGGGATAACTCATTGGACATGAAAATTAAACCTTCTTGATCAGTCAATGCCTTATTTAGGGCAAACACCATGAAGGTTGAATGGTCACGTCCAATGACTTATCCCTTCATAATTAATAAATTTTCATCAATGTTTATTAATTATTTATTTTATTATATTTTATTAATTAATTTTCTTCTGTAACACTAAACATACAATCCTTGTTGAAAAATGGTCTTCGTAAAATGTTAGTTCCACATGTTGAGAAATGGCAACAAGAAATTCCAGCTTAATTTGTCCTTGAATTAAACTGAGAATTAAAATCGAATACCATTCTCATAGCAACTTGTAAATAGTTAATTAAATTTAATTAACTTAATAAGCTTACAGATTTCGAGTCAGAAGCCTTTATGTAGCCATGTATATGTTCTCCCTAAGTTTTAGGGGTTGAGGATCAGTTTATTTGAGTTGTAATTAGATAACTCAATTTGACTGAATTATAAACAGATAAACTAGTTTTAACTATTTGTGGAACTAGTAGACGTCTAGTAGTGAGGTGATGCACTAGTGCATCGTCAGTGCTACTCCAGCTAATTGAATATTTCCTCATGAGAAACTCATGCATGTCAATTAAGAGAAAGACTTGGTTGAGACTAGAGCGCAAGGACAATGTACTATTAGTTGTATGATGATCCTAATTGTGCAAATCATGCGTGCGATCAGAGAAGGACCTATGTTATGAAACCAGCTCAAGAAAAGATAGAAAAGATAGATCAACGCCTTAGAATTCAGCCTCTTCGAGGGGGCAACCTCCTTTACATTACATAAATGAACAATTCTTGGATGATACAAATAAAAAGACCTCCTTTTATATATAGGAGTCTAAGGGGTCATAACATAACCAAGCCGACATAAAATAAATAAGTAAGGGCACAATAATAATAATAGTGGGCTTCTATGGGGCACAATAGTAACAATATGGGCACTACATGGGTACATCAATATAATAAGTGGTTTGTACTAATAACAATAAGGGGTGACACTAGTAGTATAGGGGCCTAACAACCTAAGTTTGGATTACACAGTTATGGAGGAAGGATTTCCCAATTAAATATGGGTTGATCCTCACAAGAATTGCGCAAGGAAGTAGGGACTTGGAGAGCAGCAGAATAGGCTAAGGTTTGGCTTGAGCTAGCTTGTGAGCAGAGAGTTGATCATACTTGTGTAGGAATTGTTCTAGTGAGAACAAGGTTGTATTACCACTCAGATTTACGATAAATGCACCAGATAGTCGGGGTTTTTAGCAGTAGCTTTCCCTAGAGAAGAATTGTGTTATGTGTCTTTGATTATCTTCCTCTTGTCAATCACTGTTTCCATCAATCTATTGGCTTCTGTTGTTTAAAAAGTAGAGTAGATTCTTGTTTTGTGTTTTAGTACATTACATGAGTTGTGAATCTACATGAAAATCTACATGGTATAAGAACGGAAGACAATATACTAGAGGAGATTTCGAAGTTTAGAGTTTTTGGTTATAGGTGAAATTCGAATTTGCAATACATACTTTAAGATCAGAAAATGTATTTCTACATTCGAGGCTCGAGTATGCCTTGGAAGGCAACTAAAATTATATAGCCTAAAAGGATAGGATGGAGGTTGTGTTGGAGGATAATGGCCTCAAAGAATTCATTACGCATGACAATACTAAGCCAGCAGCATTAGATGCACAAAATCTAGCCAAATGGAAGAAGTGTGCGGTGAAGGCGAGGTGGATATTCCTTGAGGGAGTTTGAGACCACATTGTCTCGAGTCTCCATGGAAAGGAAACTATGTATGCTCTGTTGAAAGCATTGACGAATCTATTCCAAAACAACAATGACCATAGGAAGTTGGCACTGAAAGACAAACTTCAAAAAATCAAGATGGAAAAAGGTGACACCATTCCAAAATAATTGACCAAATTCACTCATTGTCGCAATGAGCCTGGAAGTATTGGAATAACCGTTGCCGAGGATGATATGGTGAGCCTAGCTCTCCTAGGCCTTCCCAAGAGTTGGAATAGCTATCAGGACTTTGTCAATGGGAGGGAAAAGTTGCTAGATTAGGAACAAGTGTGGTCAGATTTGATGCAAGAGGCAATAAGAAGGAACACAAGATATGGTTCCTCATAAAAGAATGATGATGAGGAAAACTGTGCCTTAGCGGGTAAGGGAAGGAAGGGGAAAGGGAAGGCATCCCATTCCAAATTGGATTCTTGTCATGGAGGCAAGAACAAAGACATGTCGAAAGTTAAGTGCTTTCATTGTCATGAGCTGAGACATTTTGCTACAAACTGTCCGCTCAAGAAGTCCTCAAGAGGAACGACGGGTGAGGCTTTGGCCTCTCAATTCGAATTGGACTTTACTCTCATTGCATACATGGCATTATCAATGATGGGTAGTGTATGGTACCTTGACAGTGGTGCTTCATCCACATGACTGGTGACAAGGAGTTGTTTAGAGACCTAGAGGAGAAGGATCTCCAGATGCATATCAAGATGGGTGACGACAAGAGGTATAGTGCCACTGGATTGGGCATGATTACTTTTCAGAGGGAGCACGGTGCTCCTCTTACCTTGAGGGATGTTATGTATGTGCTCGGGTTGAAGAAGAACTTAGTGTCAGTCGCCATGTTGGAGGGTAAAGGCTATGACGTGGTCTTTATTAAAGGAAAGGCGATCCTTTGACTCATAGCCACAAGTCAGGTAAAGAAGATAGGGATTCGAGTTAAGAATCTTTATAAGTTGGAGGTAGAGGATTGTGTTGCTTTGAGCACAAAAGCATAAGGTGCAGAGCCGAGACGCTGGTGAGTTGTGGCACAGGGAACTGGGTCACTTGCATCATGGGGCTTTGAAAATCATGTTGCAGATCTCCACTGGTCTTTCCAAAGGTACGCTAGATCAAGTTGATACATGTAAGGGGTGTACTTTGGGAAAATACACCAAGGCTTCCTTTCACAACAAAGACAGTCGAGCAGAGGCGATTCTAGAGCGATTCCATTTAGATGTGTGTGGACCATTCTCGACAGCATCCACAACCAAATGTTGGATAATGCAGAAGAAGGATCAAACTTTCACAAACACTTGTGAATTTAAAGCATTGGTTGAGAAATAGTATGACAAGAAGGTTAAATCTTTGAGTGATAACGGTGGTGAGTATGTCTCAAATGAGTTTAAAAACTTATGTGCAACATAAGGGATTAAACGAGAGTTGACAGTACCTCATAACCCACAGTAGAATGGCGTGGCCGAAAAGAAGAACAAAAGCATTGTAGGGGCAACATAGGCGATGTTGCATGATCAGAGCCTAACACTACACTTGTGGGCTGAGGCATGCAACACAGTTGTTTATTTGCAGAACATAAGCCCACATCAGATACTTGGGATGAAACACTAGAGGAAGCTTCCTTTGGTAAGAGCCCAGATGTTGGTCACTTCAAGATTTTTGGGTCATCACTATATTTCCATGTGACCAAAGATGCACGGAAGAAGCTTGAGCCGAAAACAGAGTTGGGGATATTTATGGGGTATATTGATACACCTCACAACTATTGAGGGTACTTGCCAACCAACAAGATGACAATGGTTCGCAAGGATGTCAGATTCAATGAGGAGAAGGCCATGCAAGTTTCCCTTGAGAGGGAGCTTCAACTACATGTGGTTGAGGAACTTTTATCTCCTAAGGTTGAGGAGTCTCATATTGATGTGGAGCATCCACATACAGAGGATCTAGGAGTGGAGACATCAACTCAAGCAGAGTCTTCTAGAGATGGGAGAAAGCGCACCAAAGAGGATGCCAAGGTATTGCATGATACACAGGAGAATGTGGGAGCACCCACATCACAACGCATGCAGAGGAGGTCATTTGAGAGGCACACTGCATACATGGCTCTTATGAGCGGGTGTGTTGAGACAAAGCCTTCTTCCTTTGAGGAGGCAGTGCAACAACCAATTTGGGTTGATGCCATCGTGGAGAAGTATGACTCCATAGTTCGTAACAGTATTTGGGATGATGTCCCGAGACCAAAGGACAAGTCAATGGTGAGCTCTCGATGACTTTACAAGGTAAAACAAGCTGCAGATGGTAGTGTGGAGAAGCATAAAGCCAGGTTTGTAGCCCATGGCTTTTCACAAGTAGAGGGGATTGACTATGATGAAACCTTTGCTCATGTTGCAAGGTACTCATCGATTAAATCCATATTGGCACTGTCAACACAGATGGATTGAAAGATACATCAGATGGATGTAAGGACAACCTTCCTTAATGGTACAATTGAGGACGAGGTGTACATAGAGCAACCTGAAGGTTTTGAGACCTTCGGTCGTGAGTCACATGTGTTCTGTCTCAAGAGAGCGTTGTATGGGTTGAAACAAGCACCATGTGCTTGATACACCATCATCAATAGCTACTTCACTGGGTTGGGATTCAACAAGAGTGAAGCAGATGCGAACCTATACCACATAGTGGTTGAAGGTAAATTGTTGATCATTGTGTTATATGTCGACGATTTGATTTTGATAGGTGATGATTGGTTGATCAAGTCTTGCAAGAGAGTTTGAAATGAAGGACATGGGGCTCATGCATTACTTTATGGGCATGGAATTATGGCAGAGTGATGGAGCATTGTTTGTGTCGTAAGGCAAGTATGCTAACAAGATACTCAAAAGGTTTCGCATGGAAAGCAACAAACCCATTGAGACTCCTTCAGTAGGTAACTAGAAGGAGGAGGATACTACTTCAAGGGAAGTAGTGGAAGCTATTGATTACAGGCAACTTATGGGTTCATTCATGTACTTGGTGAACACAACTGGATATGTGTTATGCAATTAACCAACTTAGTCAAGTGATGGTTAGGCCTACCAAGATGTATTGGAAGGCAACAAAGCATGTGTTGAGATACCTCAAGGGCACTACTCAGTAAGGATTGTGGTACAGACAGATAGAGGGAGTGAAGCTTCATGACTTCACCGACGCAGGGTAGACAAGGAGTCCACTGGATAGGAAGAGGACATCAGGAGGGATCTTCAATATTGGGTCGGCAACAATTTCTAGGTACAACAAGAAACATAGATCAATTGCCCTCAGTTCGACAGAGGCAGAGTACATGGATACAAGTAAAGCAACATGTGAGGCCATCTGGATGAGGAAGATTCTGGTTGGTTTGTTTAGTCAGCAGAGGGATCCAACTATGATTTACTCAATAATCATTGCATCAAACTCTCTGAAAATCCAATTTTTCATGATCCGTCCAAGCATATAGATATCCGATATCATCATCTTTGAGATTGTGTATTAAGGCAAATTATGTTGTAGTACATTCCCATGGAAGTGCAAGACGCTGAAATTTTGACAAAGGCATTATCAAGATGTAAATTTGAGTTTCACGGAGACAAGATCGGGGTAGCTAATAATCCCTTTCTTGTTGAAAGGAAGTGTTGAGAAATGGAAACAAGAAATTCTAGTTTAATTTGTCCTTGAATTGAACTGAGAATTAAAATCAATTTTTATTCTCATAACAACTTGTAAATAGTTAATTAAGTTTAATTAACTTAATTAGCTTAGGAATTTCAAGTTGGAAGTCTTTTTGTAGTCACGTATATTTTCTCACTAAATTTTAGGGGTCCAATATGAGTTTATTTGAGTTGTAATTAGATAACTCAGTTTGATTGAGTTATAGACAGTTAAACTAATTCTAACTGTTTGTGGAACTAGTAGAGGTCTTGCATGAAAATTTCCAACTAACTGAAAATTTCCTTACGAGAAACTCATGCATGTCAGTTTAGAGAAAGAACCAGTTGAGACCAAAGTGCATGGACAATGTACTATCAATTGTATAATGATCCGAATTGTACAAGTCATGCATGTAATCAGAGAAAGACCTAAGTTTGGATTGCGCAGTTATGGAGGAAGGATTTCCCAATTAAATATGGGTTTATCCTCACAGGAATTATGCAAGGAAATAACCTAAGTTTGGATTGCGCAATTATGGAGGAAGGATTTCCCAATTAAATATGGGTTTATCCTCACAGGAATTACGCAAGGAAATAGGAACTTAGAGAGAAAAATAATATGCTAAGGTTTGGCTTGAATTAGCTTGTGAGCAGAGAATTGATCATAGTTGTGTAAGAATTGTTCTAGTGAAAACAAACTTTGTATTATCACTCAGATTTCTGATTAATGCAATAGATAGTCGAGGTTTTGAGCAGTGGCTTTCCCCATAGAAGAATTATATTATGCGTCTTTGATCATCTTCCTCTTGTCGATTATTTTTTTCATCGATCTATTTGTTTCCACTATTTAAAGAGTAGAGTAGATTCTTGTCTTGTGTATTAGTACATTACATGAGTTATGAATCTACAGGAAAATCTACACCAAAATGAAATTTGCATATTATGAACCCCCTCTCTTAAATATAAAATTCTTATTTAAAAAAGACCTTACATGTGAATAAAGAAGCTATTTTTTTATTTCTAATTATACAAAATTTAGGTTAGAGTTAGTTTATTGTTAAATACATTCACATGATACTATCATCAAACTTATGCAAAACCAACTACTTGAATGCCAACTTTTCTAGGAGATCCACGAACCTTTCGACCATGGATCTTAACCATTGATTGCAACTTGAAACCACCGACTTTCTCTCGGCATATGATATTCTCACAAGACTTGCTTTCAAGAGTCAAAATCACAAGCCCTATTCCTTGATGATTGACTACCTCAACTTGGACATCTCGAGCTTCAATAAATAGGAAGGAACCCTCAATCCAATGGGCCACCTTGGATCACCTAGTTTTTGTGCTTGGATTGGCAACTAAGTTGAGATTTGTTGAATCTATCAATACTACGTGATCAAGGGCATGGTTTGTCAAAATTCAGAGTCAACAAACCGCTATTGTTTACATGACATGACACAATGGTTGATGCAAATCTAATCGAATTTTATGCCTTTAAAAATGTTACATTAGAGAAAAATACGATGGAAAAAATCTTTAATTGTCACAAACTAGAGATAAAATACCACAAACAGTTAATTGACTAATTTACCTCAATTATATCTTAATTATTAATTTCATTTTTTTAATTTAATTTAATTTTAATTTTTATGTAATTTAACAAAGAAAATGTTTAACAAAGCAGGGCATGACATTAGAACATCTTTTCCATATTGCATTGGAAAGTGCCTCTCTTGGAGTAATTATTGAAGAAAAGCAGAGCTAGGTTGTGTGTAAAAAAATACAGATAAACATAATGGTAAAGAATAAAATGTAAAACAATAAACTTATGAGAAAAAAATCATTGAAAGATTGAAAATGACTAGTATAGACGAGACCCACCACCAAGAGCAACTTTATAGCACATTTTGCATACAGATAACTGTACCAAATACACCATCACTCAAGGTTGCATTAGAGTTAGGAAGATTAAAAGCTCAAAATATTTAAAGATCGAAAGGACCAATTTTAGACTTGTAACATATGCTATAAATTTAAGCTTGAAGGTTGCATTAGACGTAGGTAGATTAAAAGCACAAACCATTTAAAAATCGTAAGGACCAATATAGACTTGTGATATATGCTTATAAATTTAAGCTTGAATACCGAGGTGATTTCTTACCAAGGCATTTGCATGAGATGAGAGAGAAGACTCGCTTGATTTGTAGCAATATCATTCTTTTTTTCCAAATGAATTACAAATTTTCCATTACTGAAATAACATCGATCCCAAAGGAAACAACAATGATTTGGAAGTACAAAATTTCCATTACTGAAATAACATCAATCCCAAAGGAAACAATAATGATTTGGAAGAATAAGTCTTACTACAATGGGAAGAGTTTTTTTTCAATGCATATGAATAAGCTGCTCTACAATATACGTACGAGTCATGGCTAGTTAGCTTCACAAAATTAAGTCGATTTTATTCCTCATAAATTACTCGAGAAATTAAGATATAAAGTTTGCTTTGGAAAAATATGGTCATACGCAACCGAATACTCTGGAGGATCTTCCACATTTATTCCATGAGTAACCTATTTTTAGTTTCACTTAATTATCATGTTGCCAAATAATGGACTATGATTGGGAAAAAGCTGTATACTCGTACTCACGTTAAGAGTCTGTTTTTGGGGAGGTGTGGGTTGAAGGAACTAGCCAGCATATTCAGGCTTCCAGTGGAAACAGGTGTGAAAATCAAATACAATACATGATTAAGTGATTCAAAATTTTAGAAAAGTAAATTGCATTCAACTGATGCAACATGAAGGTTTTGACATTTTCTCTGAGTTTGTCAATGGGACTGACCTGACCCTCTTGAGATCCCTGTTAAACATGTGGAAATAACCTGCACATAAATTTACTGTGACACTCATCCCACTATAATGCAACCTTGTGGTCAAGTTTTGATTGTTTGCCACTAGACCAACTTTATGCAACTCTCCTTCTTTCCAGCAGATGTCAACTGACACATGACTTTTAGCCCTTAAACCACTTACACACCCATTTGGCCATTTATCTCTGGGAAATGCAGGTAGCAGAAAAAGATTTGCTTCATCACTTTGAACTAACATTTCTGCAATGGCAGCTGCAAATCTGGCAGAAGATTAACATCAAACACAAATTTCAGTTCTTTTGTGCACTTCTAGTTTATGTGAAGCAAAATGGATTTCCCAAATCTTGATTCGCTATGATATTTTGATAAAAAAATCATGCTTCTAGTTAACCTAAAGTTAATATTTCCTCTGTAATTGGAAAATAGCGAAGAGCTAGTGGTACAAGTTTTATTACCCAAAGTTTGCATCGATCTGAAAAGGCGGATGTGCTGTAAATAAATTTGCATAGAGTCCACCTTCAAATCTTTCTTCATGAGCAGGATCTACCAAGGTGATCAGTTTCTTGACCATTCTGTAAGCATGTTCACTGTCACGAAGACGTGCCCAGAGTGAAGCCTTCCACACCGTTGACCATCCCGGACCGTCCTCCCCTGAATATCCATCATCATAGTTACATAAGTAATTTGCAAGTGAATAAATTTTCGGCACTCCTTTCACATTTTGTAAACACCAAAGCTTCAACAGACATGCGCAAAAAAAATGTGCACAAGTACAACCATTCCAGTCAACACCTTTTATTTTAAGTTAGGACTTCTAAAAGCCATACATAGCAATAAATAACTTAATCCAAGTATCATCCAATCACATACTCTGGCATAAAACATATACAACCATCAGAATATCATAACCATCTTCCATAACACAACCCACAGAATATCATAACCATCTTCCATAACACAAACCACCAGCAATTTAGGACAAACCTGGTAAATGATGAAACAAACACGAATTTTAACCATGTTTTGTTAGAGACCATACTTTATATTTTAGGAATTTATGTTCGGAGAAACCTACTATAAAACTATTTGATAACTTAACAAAGCTCTAATGTAATATAAAATTATGAATTTAAGTTTTATCTTCGAGGTTTCTAAGAGTTTTATGATTTTGTAGACTTTCTTCAGGATACATCGCATTAGGTTTCTTTATAATCGACATTTCGAACAAGTAATGATGGTGTGAAAGATTGTTAAAACACTGATCTTATTTTTCGAAATATATATAAAGGTGTATGAGATGTTTAGCCAACAATTATTAATATTTGTTAATTATAATTTTAATTGCTGCGTACTTGGCCCTCTTTTTCTTTTTACAAATTTACATATCAATCAGCTGAAACAGCTGACATCTGTCAAATCGGTCACATCCATCAACATTTTAACCAATATACAAATACTGCACTATTTGCACAACGCCACAGGATTTGATCGCGGCTGGGGTGCATGCAAACTGTCTGCCCCTACATCATGCACTCATGTGCAATTTTTTGATTTTATTTGTGAAATTTAATTATTTTTTTTTAAATTATTGTAAAATTTTCATTTTTATTAGCATTATGGTTATATTAACTGTA
>APFE030584930.1:221492-269626 GCA_000404065.3 Pinus taeda | reverse complement strand
TAATTATTTATTATTTATGAATTAAGTTATTTAAATTATTAGTTAAATGTTGGAATTTATGATACCTAACATACTTCCTCCATTGTGTGTGTTTGAATCCATGTAAGAAGACATGACACATTCAAATAATATCAATAAAGAATCCTTCTCTTCATTTTGTGGACTACTCAAATGTTAGTAGTTGGCTTTTTTTAATATATGCAATCAGCCATTACAACGTTCAAATAATATCAATGAACTATTTATTTTGTCTGCATAGAATGAGTCCATCGTAACGTACACATAAATCTAACATGGTATCTGTTACCATTCATGTTATATGAGGTTCTTTCAGCTTGCCCCAATTGAGCTTAACAAACATTTTTTGATGATACTATTAATTTTCTAAGGACTATATTGTTCTTTGCTTTGATAATTACATTTCTTTATTTACACATCAAATTCATCCCATAACATCATTAACATTATTCAGATTTACATCATTATTCAACAACATATGCAACTATGTAGAAAAAACAATATCATCATCATCAACGCAGTGGAACATAAAGGAACAATAGAAGAAAGACATTCACACATAGAGACACCAAGATTGGTCAGAGACCAAGGCAAAACTCACTATGGGAAAACCCTTTCAAATTCTTCTTCTTATTAGATTGTCATGGAATGATTCAACAAAAGAGAGTACAATGATCCATATTTTCATCCATACAACTATCCAACAATAATCAACTAAACAATATTCATGAAATGAACCCATCAACGCTTATACTCAAAAACCTGATTTAGAAACTTGTAATGAACTGTCACTGACTCACTGTTTGCGGTCAACGAGTGAAAACTTCGAACAATAGAAAAACTAAACCCTAAATTCCAGTCGCATGGAGGACACACACTGTGAGTGACTGGAATGGTTCAATCGCACGGATGAACCTGGCAGCGAGCTACTGCAGCCGAGATCTCTCTGTGTTGTGCCTACGACTGAGACCTAAAACACTAAGACAGAGATGCGAGCTTTGGAGCCTGCAATTTCACCTTCATGCGAACCCATTTCTTCGCGGCTCTGCCTCAGATTTGTATGAGCCAAAAACAAGAAAGAGAATATAAGAATGTCTTATGATGATGTCCAAATAAGGTTAAGGTCGGTGTTTATAGCCTTCCAAGGGTGTCCAATTTTATTTAAGGTCAATTTGATCAAATATACAGGTGGGCTTATAATTCAAAAATACACTTTCCCTTGTCCAAATTTGATGATCTTTAGGTTGATTTTGGTCTTCTCGAAAAGAGGAATTCAATGCAATCATCATCTCCATCAAATGAGCTATCCAAAACGGAACTTAGACCTAATTGCCAATTTTAACACTTCCTCTCAACTAGAGAGAATTCCAATTGCATTAAATCATATCCAATCTCAAAAATCTCATCACCATGTATCGTAATTGTTTATCTCTACTTATTCCTTCTCATCTCTTGATTGTCTTTGCTCATATGCTTGACATTCTCAAATCTAAAAGAAGAAGAATTTGTTATTAGAGGAGAGCCTAAGCTACCACCCTCTATTCATCGGAGAGCCACTGCTACCACTCAGAATCACTGTTGACAAGGAGCCCAATGCTACCACCCGAGAAATATCAACGGGGAGCCAAATATACGACCTGCATCATCATTAGAGAGTGTATCATCAGGGAGCATATCTCAACCTGGAACCATATCAGGGAGCGCATCTCATCTAGTAATATCATGGGAGAGCTAAACATCTACAACCCCATATAGGTGATATAGGGGAACACATTTCAACCCATCCTATTACCTGCCGATCTTCCTAGCGATGACCCTCAATAGTCGTGGTAGAACACCTGCATCATAATCCGAGCTCGGGCTAGATACTCGGCTTACCAAAAGGTAAAGATCATATGCCCCAAGCCTCCTCAACCCATTAGCTAGAGGAGGAGGGAAATCCCAACAATCCTCGCTTGTGGATATGATGCCAATTGGGGTATACTCTGCGAAGACCAAGATAGAGTAGAGACATCTCCAACCCTATGAGTAACAGATAGGGGTGATACCCTATTGTCCAGAGATCCCTGAACCCTAGGAGCCCTTCATCTCAATTTCACACCCTAGGAGCTTAAACATCGAGGAAGAGCTGGCTAAGTGTCCTCAATTAGCAATGCTCTCTCTAGATCAACAACATGTCATCGTGCTCATATCTGGTAATCATAATGTCTCAATAGCAAATGTCTCCTGTTCATATAAGACATCAAATCAAATATCATATTAGAACAATATATATATATATATAATATATATAAGGATACCATAGTCATCCTCCCTCTCACGGAGATTCCAACCACAAGCCTAATCTTGTCTCGTAGAGCAACATTGTCTCAATATATGAAAGTATCTTAATCCCAGCTATAGACGAGATTCTCTACCAATCGGTTCTCACCCTTTGTCATCACAATGTATCCATGTGTTACAGTTCCATTTGGGCACATCAACCCCAACCTATAGATCAATATTATTAGGGCCAATCAAACCCTAATTCAACTGTTACATGCCCTGAAGAAATCAACCATTAGAATGCCTAGCTTCCCAAGAAGTTTCATGACCAAAATCATCCAAAAATTTCCTTTAAGAATATCAGCTTGGGTAGGCATTCATTAGGGTGCACTGCAATGCAAACCATACACTGATAGGGTGCTATGCATCGCACTTGGTCCCTCTTTGGCCTGCGTTGGGCGAATTTGAGCGAATTTCCATGAGGGTTTGAAAGATTCCTTATCCATTGAATACCTCTAAAAGTTTCTCAAACCTATCTACTCCTTTGAGCTCTTATTTGGATGAGGAAGAGAGTTAAGGAACATCAATCCCTTATCCCTTCCTCCATGAAACTAAATTCTAAGTTTGGGAGGGCATTCATTATCACCATTTATGGCATAACTTCCTTCATTCACCTATAAAAAGGCCATTCATCTAAGTGATCAAGGGCTCGAAATTATTAAATTATAGGGAGATGTTGTTAATATGAAACTTGAGTTGATTTCAAGTATTGTAATGATGTCAAAATGTCTTGCTTGTTATGAGGAGAGGATGGGATTGAACTGGAGGAGTGATGCTGAATCAAGCAATGGGTTGTAACTCTTCCTTTTACTAATAAAGTGTTCAAAACTTTTTCCATATGCTTGTGTTATTCATTTATGCTTTCATATGTATATCATGTACTTGATTCCATGCTATGTTTAATCAATAGATCATTATCATATTCTTTGATTGGTTGTTGTCTTCTATCTGTGTGCAGGTACTCTTCAAGCGGATTATGGAAAGGAGCGACAAAATCGATCAAGGGAGATAAGGAGCAAGCGAAGGCTATAGGTAGGCTTCTTTGCCTCTTATTTAATCTATTGATAATAGGAAAAGTAGAGAA
Source organism: Pinus taeda (assembly GCA_000404065.3). Taxonomy (NCBI): domain Eukaryota; kingdom Viridiplantae; phylum Streptophyta; class Pinopsida; order Pinales; family Pinaceae; genus Pinus; species Pinus taeda. Next base: position 266,199 of record APFE030584930.1, on the reverse strand, counting down.
CTCTTTAAACTATTGTTCTAGACTTAGCTACTAGTCTAGGGGTTAAGGATTTATCCGTGGACACTAAAACCTCCCAAAACACCATGTCATATCTAGAACATGCCCAAATGGCTCTCCAAAGAGCTTCTTCACTCTTGCCTCACATCTCACCATGCTAGCAACATCATACTCAACCTCGATCGTGTGAAAAATCAATGACCTAATTCCTATTGCAACAAACTGATGATATTTCTCCTATTTGTTAAATTCCTTTAAACAAATAAATATTGCGGAAACTAAATACTACACTGGAGAGAAATAAACACACACATCAACACAATTGTTTTTGGACAATGTCCCCGGAAAACCGAATGTAGGAAAATCGGTGCAACCACTGAGGGTTTTAATTATTATGCAGTAGTAAATCCGAGTACAAATCATTACATGCCCAAACTAGTTATCCGATACAAAGAAATGTTGGCAAAGAGTTAGTGAGAAAAATCTCACACTGATTCGGGAGATCCGACTCTGATCAGGTGCTGGCTGGCTGGCAAGCCCCACGTTGCCTCTGCATAGCTTTTGCATCGATCCTACGCAGATCTGCGTCACACTGGCTAGGCTCTACGTCACCTCCTCTGCTGATCTCCTACCGTCTAGAAATTCGAACTTCTAGCCCTTCTGTCTCACACCCCTGCTTTTGGCACTAGATCTCGACTCTCCCTGTTGGATTTCGAACTCCCTCTAAAGCTCTGCATTGCCTCACTGATCCACTCTATGCCCTCTCTGCTTTGCACTCTCTAGATCCGGAAAACTCTCCTCTGAGCTACTATCCCTGCTCCTCACTACAAGAAAATCACTAGATATTACTCCCGTAACTCAACGCTGCTACTCTTGAGAAATTCGATCTCTGATCTCTCATTCGATGTGTTCTCCAAGTGCCCATCAAGCTCCTTCTTATAATCTTTCATTAGAGTTCCAACAGCCAAGGTTAAAACATAATCAACAGCTAAGATTAACTAGGTGTTAATCCTTGTCTTCTTCTAGAAGATTCACACCCGATTTAATTAATACCCTTTAATTAACCAGATTTCCTAAGTTTAGACTTAGGGAACCATTTTAAAAGTTAATTATTTTAATTGAACTATCTTTAGGTGGAATTTTCCCAAACGATTTTCTGGGTATTGGAGAATGCATGTGCCTTAGCCTCTCTGCAAAATATTGAGGCAAGAGGACATGCGATGCTACAAAAATCAACACTCCCTATTAGCAAGGAATGTGCTCTAGTGCTGCAACGCATTGAAGCATCACTCTATCTCTGCACCATCTCCTTCTATGGTGCTGAAGTCTGGCCCACTGCCCACCAACTACTGTGCAACTCTAATTATTGCCTCCCGCTGCTCCTAGCCTTGCTGAACTACTGTCAATAATACATTTACACTGCAACCTTATCCATCTGTTGTTGCTGCAACTACAACAACTGCAACGGAAAAGCATCCAAAGAACTAAACCCACTGTGATCAATATGATGCATCCGTCCTCCGAGTTCTGACTGTTGCTAGCCTCTACGCTATCATTGAAGCGTCTACGCTGCTAAGTCTGCACTGTTGCCAACTTTGTTGTGTGCTGCTCAGTCTCAAACCGCTACTAGCTACTACATCTATCACTCTAGCACTTGGCTGCACCAACTGCCACTGGTCCATCCTACTACCGCTGACTATGGGCTCCCGTAGAAAGTTCTTGATCCAAGAGGTGGACTCATCAAGGATCCTGCCCATCCTGTAGCTCTCTTGGGCTCCAACTCCAAATCGCCCCACCTCACTCCTAGAGGCATCTCGACAATCATGGCAAACTCTTCCTCCAGTCTAGAGGACAGCCTATCAATCTCAGTGGATGCAGCTTGTTGATCCTGCTTCTCCTCTTTGTTCTTTTTTCTGAGAGGACACTAAGCGCTGTAGTGGCCCAACTCACCACACCTGAAGCACTTGATCTTTGAAATATCCTTCTTTCTTCTACACTGCTCTTGTTGCCCCTCTAATGCAAGGGCCACGTCCTCCTCTTCCTTCACTGCTTTTGTCGCATTGTTACCACTGCCATTGATGGTGGCCTTCACTAAATCATGCCTCATTTCCTCCCGCTACAGATCAGCCCAAACACATTCCCAATCTGGCAGCTTTTCTTTCCCTAGGATGCTTTGGATGAAAACTTGCCAATCTTCTGAAACACTATTCAATGCTAATCATACAAACTCTAAGGGTTGGGGTGCTGTCCTTACTAAAGCCAGATGGTCTCGGACATCCTGAAGCTTGGTAAGGAAGGGGTCTACTTTCTCCCCCTTCTGCATCCTTGTGCATCTCAGCTTCTCTTTTAAATACATCTTTTGTTGTTTGGAAGATCCTTCGTGTAGCGTAGCTAAGGCTTCCCACATCTGCCAGGCAGTATCCTTGCCGGCTATATGTGATACTACATGATCTCGAACCCCGTTGAGAATGATCCTCTTAGTCTTTGCCATCTCAGCCTTGTACTTCTTGCGCAAATCTGCATCGGTGGGTACAACAACCACACTATCGACATAAGTTTTGAGATCATGGTCATCTAGAAGGCAGGAGATCCTAGACTTCCAGATCACATAGTTGGAGGCTCCGTCCAACGGATCTTGATCTCTTAACCCAGCGGATGCCATCTCTCATGAAAAAGTTGAACTACTCCCTCTTCTTCTCTGCGTAGCTGCTGCCCAACTATTCACATTCCCTTCTGGATTGAGAAATCTCGCACATAACTACTGCTGCTCTACTAGAAAAATTCGGACTTCTTGGCTGGAAGTCTTCTGAGGAAGAAATCACCTTAATATGTGCTCTTCTCTCCCTCTAACACTACTTTGCAAGCGACTGCTGCAAAATAACTGCGTCCTAGCTGAAGATCTGCTCTGCAAAGAAAATACATTACTTCCTTCTGCCTCTAGAAGGCTTCGATCTGGAAATCGAATTTCTTTGTCAACTCACTCAGAGAAATTGATCTTTGCTCAAAACTTCGTCTTCCTTGGCCTAAGAACTGTGCTACCTTTGGGGTTTTGAATTGCTACCTCTGCAGTGATTTCAAATTCCCTCTTCCTTTCTGCAGCTGAGCTCTTCTGCTCACGATCTGTGCTCTAATACCATGTGAAAAATCGGTGACCTGATTCCTACTGCTGCAATCTGATGATATTTCTCCTATTTGTTAAATTCCTTCAAACAAATTACTTGCAGTTTTCTACAGCAAATATCAAAATACATACACTGCAGCGTACACACAATAAATACTGCAAAAACTAAACACTGCACTGGAGAGAAATAAACACACATCAACAAAATTGTTTTTGGACAATGTCCCTAGAAAAACCCAATGTGGGCAAATCGTTGCAGCAGCTGAGGGTTCTAATTATTATGCAGTATTAAATCTAAGTACGAATCGTTGGATGCCAAAATTGGCTATCCAATACAAGGAAATGTTGGCAAAGAGTTAGTGAGAAAAATCTCACATTGAGACGGGAGATCCGACTCTAATTAGGGGCTAGCTAGCTGGCCCCACACTGCCTCTGCACAACTTTTGCGTCAATCCTACGCAGATTTGCATCACATTGGTTGGCCTTTGTGTCACCTCCTCTACTGATCTCCTGTAGTCTGGAAATTCGACCTTCTGGCCCTCTGGTCTCACCCCGACTTCTGGTACAAGATCTCGACTCTCCTAGATGGATTTCGAACTCCCTCTGAAGCTTTGTGCTGCCTCACTGATCTACTCTATGCCCTCTCTTCTTTACACTCTCCGGATCTAGAAAACTCTCCCCCGGACTACTATCCCTGTCTTTCACTGCAAGAAGATCACTCGATCTCACTTCAAAAACTCAATGCTACTACTCTTAAGAAATTCGATCTCCGATCTCTCATTCGATGTGTTTTCCAAGTGCCCATCAAGCCCCTTCTTATAACCTCTCGTTGGAGCTCCAACGGCCAAGATTAAAACATAATCAACGACTAAGTTTAATTGGGAGTTGATCCTTGTCTTCTTCTAGAAGATTCACACCTGATTTAATTAATACCCTTTAATTAACCAGATTTCCTAAGTTTAGACTTGGGGAACCATTTAAAAAAGTTAATTATTTTAATTAAACCATCTCTAGGTGGAATTTTCCCAAATGATTTTCTAAGTATTGGAGAATGCATTTGTCTTAGCCTCTATGCAAAATCTCAAGGCAAGAGCACATTCAATGCTACAAAAATCAACAGGTCATGCTTAAAGCTACAGACTTATCATCCAAGAATATCATGGCAGATCTCATACTAAGGCAAAACATAGATGTGCTTATATCATCATATCACAATCCAAATCAGCATCAGTACATCCATGCAATCACATATCATAGCAAGAATGTCTCGAACCAAAAATGGATCATCTCATGTGAATAGATGTGAGCTTGGCGGTAACTCAATGTGTGTGAAGCGATTCAATCATGAATACATACAGGTTGTTCTAATATATATATATATATATATAGACAGGTGATGAAACATCAATGCTTCAATCAACTTTCCACTGGCAAGTCAAGTTCAACAATATCTCTTCACAAATTCTTGAAATTCAATCGCAGTGTCCAAGGATTTGCATTTCCACTTTCCAAAATTTCTTTAATTGCTTCACGATATAGATTTTATTTTCCAAACTTCGGAAATTGATGCATCATGCCATGATTTCATTATTTCTAACTTCAGAAGCCAACTCCCTCTTACTTTGATCATTAGAGGCTCATCACCTATCAAGAGTAAGCCATCAGTATATAAAACCAAAATCAAAGCCATACCTTGGACCACTTTCGAAGTAAAGGTTTGGATTGACACATCATCCTGACTTCACCATATAAATGTTAATGCAGACATATCAGGATCGAGGAGCTTGCTCCATACAATGCTTTCTGCAAACATAACAATTTACCAAACCAATATGCTCAACCTTACACAAATCAATATTGTGCAACCAAATCAACTATGTTAACTTATCAAAGTTTAGATGCCAGATCAAAATTAATATCAAACTCATCAATATCACTTTAACAAATTCTTTGGACTAGGCGACAGGTAGAGATCATATCCAAATATCAAGTTATGAATTCATTTATTTAACAAATTGTCATTTAACAAGCAATATCAAACCAAACTTCCCCTGATGCCCTACTCCATTCCATCATCATATCACATGACACCTGACACTTTATGGATGTACCAGGGCCCTATCGCGCTGTTGGAGGTTGAAACCACCTAATAGGGTCCTTGGTTAACCCCTTTCATGAACTTGGAGACACCTCTACACTCTAAAGCCCAATATGGAAGGGCATACCACTATGAAGTGTCCACTTGGTTCCATGATTTGTAAGCTCATTTACTCAATTAGACTGATGATTTGTTGTACTGGAAGGTGCAAAGATGCATTGGATCTTATACAGAATTGTAGGTGGTTCTTCATCTTGGGGTTTGGTCCCTCTACACAGGGTCCAAACCCTTCAGAGGGTTATATTCGCATTTGTATGGTGTGCATTGAGAGCCATGAGCCTCCACTATAGCAGAGAGCAGATAGCCATACCATGGGATTCTTCAGTGATCCATTGTTCACTCGTCTTCCACCTATTTGATGATGATGATGATGCACCTAGACCACCTTGCCCAACCGGCTACGCACTTTATCACTATCGTTGGAGCCCTTCCACTCATTTTGGCACATGCTGGACTCCATTTGGCCTTTCAATAGCATTTAGACCTATTGTATCTTTCATTTTGGCCCTCTTAAGAGGCTTATTTTCATGTTATGGAACTATCTTGGTAGGCTTGTCACCAAGTAATGTTATTTTGTACATTATTTTATTAGTTGGGGCATCTGTAGGCCTAATTAGGAAAATAAAACACTTGAGTATGATATATATTGATGAGAGGATCATTTGATTCTCATCATCGCTTGGATTTGGATGTTTATCTCTTCTTGAGAATTTCGCTATAGCTATTGAGAAAACAATTTGGTGAATCTTTGTTGCACTTTGATGTTTGGATACCTTTTCTTGGTCTTGGAGCTTCAATTTTGTCTCTCTTTGATGATTGCATATACTCGCTATACTTGTAAGTTCCTTTTCATGGTTTATCTTGCTCTTTTGTATACATGTATAATGTATGCAATTTTCGCTCATGAGATCTGAAATTATGCACTAATTTTTATGCAAATTAGTCAAAATTTTGAGTTTGGGAGGGTATTGCATATGTTAGATGTTTTGATATAGTTAATGAATGTTCCTAGGGGGTACATTATCTTCGTAATCACCCTGATAAGTCATCAAATTGCTGCAACAAGAAGTATAAATTCCTTGGTAACCTAGTAGCTTCCTTTAAGGCCATGTGATGTTGTTGGAAGACTCCTTGATTGGGTAAAAAGAAATCCAAAGGTTGAAATCTCATTGACTCCATTTTCCCAATAGATTAGCCATTTATCTTATACTTGGTGATCACCACAATGAATATCTTTTTCATCTCCTCTCCTCCTTTACAAGCCCTAACCCTAGGGGTCTCCTAAGGAATCACACGAAATTCATTGCAACCATCCATTTCAATAGCGAGTTGGGCTACAACTACGTTAGGGTTTTCTCTAAGTTCCCTCCAAATTTCAACAAAATCTATGGCTAGATCTCGAGATATCCTATGCCCTAGCCCCAACTCCAATGTCGACCCTACTTTTCCTTGGTTAGTGACTTCATTAAGGATCAATGCATCAAAAACTCATTGGCTTACTTAACTCTAATTTCTTTGATCCTCTTCTCCTCCCGTACTTGGGTCAAGGCCTTTTGTTTGAAGTCTCACCCTAAGTCCTTGATCTCGTTTGGGTCCATTTGGGCTTCTTTGTGGTCCCACACCTTTTTATCACTCTAATTTCACAAAGATCATTTTAGAAACCCTCTTCTCCTAGAAATCCTAGGTCTAGGGCCTCTCTTATCAAAGGATTATCCATCATCCCTAGGCCTAGGCTTCCCTTCAAGCCTTTCTTGGAGAACCATACACCTTGCTTCTTCAACAAGTAAGCTCTTTCATCTAAGTCTCTCCTATGAATGGGCTCTAGAAATCACTATCTTTCCATCATTGATATATCATTCTTATTGATTTCCCATATATCAAGTCTCTTCCCATCAGTGAAATCCCGTAAAGAGCAGGGGACATTCACTGAGGTGACAATGGGTTTTTGTCCCATTGTTGCCACTTGGTCTAGTAGTTGCCCCTTTGGAACCCCTCCTAGGACCCCTGCTAGATTGAGTAGTAACAAGTCTCATTCTCATTTTTCTTTATGTTGTTGATGGTTCTAAGAAAATACCTCCCTTCCCTTTTATCTCCATGCTTATCTTTGAAGGCATTGATAATGGCTTGTAGAGAATCAAAGGCCAATCCAAATACTATTTCATTGCATCTTCTTCTAGAGAAAGAACAAACAACTTCATCTTAAAAGCCTCATGATTGTAGGCAACTCTGGTAATATGCTTCACCAAGAAGGTTATGAATGCTTTGAGCTGGGCTTCAACACTAATTGCATTACTCCATTGGAAAGTAGGCATCTTATCCAAACCAGACTCTGGAAGATCATGAGGTTGACCTTGAATGTTGCCAAAGTTGCACGGAGCGAATAGGTCCATGATGGCTTTCTCGACGAGGTCAGGGAAAAGCATATGGATATCAAGAAAGGATTCTTGTCCAAGAAAAAAAAGGTGCTTCCTAGAATGTAATTAGTTTAACCAAGCACTAAGGACCTTTTTAGGATCCAAAGTGAGGTTAACCAAGCTACCAAGATTTCTTCTAATATAAGCTCTTATGAATGGATGAATTATTGGAGTCGCCACCCAAACAGGAAACTAACCCAAATATCCGGGTGCTAAGAAGAGTGAGATAGAGAAAATGAAAAGATGAGTGAGACTAATGATGAAAAGATTATATCACAATGCTAGAAAATGTTGTGACAATGTCGAATTAAGGAAAAGGTGACAATCAAAATGTCATAAAGCCAAAGACCAAAAGATTGCTCCACAACAACAGTGTCAAAAAATGAATTCTCCCCCTCTATCCATTCTAAGACATTTAATCTTAGAATTCTTTTCATTTTCTACAAGAACTTTAAGATTCTCAAAACATTCAAATGCTTCGAATTTATATTTTATGAAATATACCCACATCACTCTAGTATAGTCATCAACAAATAAAGCAAAGTACCTTTCACCTTGGAGCGCTGCAGTTCTAGTTGGCCCACATAAATATGCATGAATGATCTCCAGAGGTTTTGATGTTGAGAACTCCTTAGTCTTGTGGCTGGTTCTAGTTTGCTTACCATGTTGACAAGGTCCAAATACAACTTGATATAGTTTGAACATCTTTGGAATGTCCCTTACTACATTAATTTTGCTAATATTGATCAAGTTATCAAAACTTATATGCCCTAATCGCTTGTGCCATAACCAACCTTCATCTGTTTGACTCAAGTAACATTTATCTTCATGGATTTTGTTCAAGATGTAAACGTTATCTGGTGTTCTTATTCCTTTAGCCACAAGTTCTCCTGAGGATGAGTTTCTTATTTCACAATCTTTGGTGCTAAAGACAACATTATGTCCTTGGTCACAAATTTGGCTAACACTCAAGAGATTGTGTTTGAGTCCTTCTACTAGCAAAGCATTTAGAGCCTTTCCTTTTCCATTAACAAGGGCATCGGTCCCTTTTCCAGTGATTTTAGCAAATCCACTTCCAAAGGATACATTTCCATCCTTATTGTTCAATGAGACAAACTTCTTTCTGTCACTTGTCATATGTCTTGAGCATCCGTTGTCCACAAATAATGGTTTTCATAACCATGAGAACATAGGGTTAGGTCACATTTAACGGTATTGAGATTCTCCCTTCTTGCTTCTCTTCTTTTGAGTGGACAATTTTGTTTGTTATGTCCATAATCATTACATAATGAGAAAATTGGATCAAAGGAGTTATAGGTCTTGATTTGTCCTTGCTCTTTGAGACCACGTGGTTTATTTGTTTGATCCTTCAATCTTGGTGTTTCATTCTTACGTACCATGCAATGTTTAGCTTGATGACCAAAATTTTTACAATAATAACAATACCCAAAAAAGATAGTTTGGTGCCTGTTGTAATAGCCATGACTTGAATCAACATTCTTCCTTGAAGTTACTCTTTCTTCATTCTTTGGATTTGAGATGGGCCTTAGATGAGATGAATTTTCTTCCTTTGGATTGCTGGAAAGTATGGCGGCATCGCTTCTTGCATTATTCTTAGTACTTGATGATTCTCCTTTAAAATCAATCTCGGATTTGTCATATTGAGGTTTTTGAGCATTAAGGATATTGTTAAGTGTTTAAGAGCTTTGCCAACTCTTTTTGACTTGCTCAAATTCCTTCCTGAGAGATACTATTTCAGCGTCAAGATTTTCACAAATTTCTTCCTTTTCTTTTAGCTTATTTTTCAAGAGGTCTTCCCTTCTTTTTGCTTCCTCCCTTTCTACCTTGAGAGAAATGATCTTATTTTATAATTTCCCATTTTCTTCAATGGCACTTATTAACAATTCATCTACATTTCCTTCTAGTCCTGAATCATCATCATTTGTGAATGCCATGAACAATACTTCTTGGCTTCCAGCATAGTCATTTTCTTCATTTGATTCATCATTACCTCCTTTGTGATGAGAGAAATTTTTGGTTGATTTCTTCTTGATGATTACAAATTCATCTTTATCAGACTCATCTTTCTTAGAGAAGAAATTCTTCTTATTAAACCCTTTATTTTTGTATACCATCCTTTTAGAATCTTCCTCATCATCACTATCATGTTTATGAAGACATTTTGCAACATAATGACCTACTCTTCCACAATTGAAACAAATAAGAGGGTACTTACCTTTTAGCTTGGATCCTTTCTTGAGTCTTCGTACAAGTTGTGCTAATTCGGTTTCAACATCGGAGTCATCACTACTGGTATTCCATCCTTTTCTTCCTCTTGTTGATTTTGAGGCTTTGAATGCTGCTTCTTTGGAATTTGGGATTCCTTTCCTCATTTCATAGGCAATGAGAATTCCATGAAGTTCATCCATCTTGAGAGTGTCTAGATCCTTCATTTCTTCTATAGCACTCACTTTGGAGTCAAATCTGTTAGGAAGAGATCTCGGAATTTTTTGAACAACTGTACTTTCTTCAACTTTTTCTCCTAACCCTTCAAGGGAGTTGACAACTTCAGTCACACGGAGAAGGTATGATGCAATATCTTCTTCATCATCCATTTTAAGACTTTTGAATTGTCTTCTATGAGTTTGAAGCTTTGCCATTTTAGCTTTAAAATCCCCATCATATAAGGCAATAAGCTTGTCCCATACTTCTTTGGCTGAGTCACAATTCATGACTTTTGTAAATTCAAAGTCAGTGATTCCACTAGTGGTGGAATTTAAAGCTTTGGCATTTGCAATGTAAGTTTTCCTTTCGTCTTGATCAATCGGAAGAGTGGAAGGAGCAATGCACCCATTCAAAACAGAATGCCAAACTTCAAGTCCAAGGGACATTAAGTAGCAGGACATTCTTTTCTTTCAAAAACCAAAATTTGTGCCATCGAACAAAAGAAGCCTTCCTGACACTTCTTGATTTTTCATTGTGACTAAGAATCCTTCTTCCAACGGTTAGGCTGATTATGAAGATGCCGGCTCTGAAACCAATTGTTGGAAACACTAAGAGGGGGGTGAATCAGTGTTCCTTTTCAATTGTTATTATGTCCAATTAGATTCTACAAAATTAAAATCAGATAAATGAATGATCTTATTATAGAGACAAGGAGGATAAAAATTATTTTCTTAAATGAAAGAGTACAATAAGATGTGAGGGTTCCAACCCTTCAAAATTAAGGCACCAACCTATTGCCGAGAACCAACTTGCACTTAATGAGGCTTCGACCTCTAGGGCTTCGACCCTATCTTCTCCAAGGCACCAACCTTGTGTTTATGGGCACCTACCCAAAGTACACCAATCCTTCCTTATTACTTTACTGAAGTTGTTAGTTCAAGAATGCTTCATTTCACCAACCTGCACCATACTGCACCATCACCACTTCTTTATCAATACTGCACCATGACTTTTCCACTGCTTCAATCACTAGATTATCTCAAGACAACTTAAACAATGTTGCACCAAGATTTACGAAAGTTGTTAGTTCAAGAATGCTTCATTTCACCAATCTGCACCATACCACACCGTAGACATCACTGCGACACTTCTTAGTCCATAGTCATCATTGTGTGCACTTCTTTCCAGGTTCTGTCCGAAGGTGTGTAAGTCTGAGGATAAGCTACAACAATCTGAGGGATTCCAATGTAATTCTGAAGTGTGTTACAATCAGTTGAGCATAGTCATAGAGAGCCACCACAGTTTATAGAGCAGGTCCGAAATTTCCACTATCTGAAGATAATTCGAGGCTCAGCAATACATCGGGTCCAAGATCAACAATTCTTGCATTCAGTCAACAAGTTCGAGGGTAATCAGGACTGGAGATGACGTTTTACTGTTCGTCTAAGGTATGTTTACAGTAAATAACATTGATCCGTTGTCTAGAGTTTTTCAACCATCCAATATAACCTAAAAACATATATTTGTGGTCTTTTCCTTCAGTTATATGCCTTTTTTCCTTCAAGTTCACGAGTTGTGAACTGCAGTTTCTATAATGGTATGCGAATAGACATGACTTTAGAAATAGGCCGACATGAGTGTCCCTGTGCATAGGTTGGCCTATAAGTAAATAAATAAATTTTGACTTAAAAATTCATTTTCTCACTATTCACCGAGAGTTTGGAAGCGAGTAAGAGCACAATGGAAAGAGGAAAAAATCCTCTTTCAAATAGCATGGGAATTTTTAAGAAGAGATACCTCTAAGGGGTGAAAAAATATTTTTCTTTGTCATTGCCTTTGAGTTATTAGGTGCAGAAGAGGATTAGGACAGTGTGGCTTTGTTATAGGATTCAAGTCATCATGAAGGTAGTGCAGTGATGGTGTAATAATCCATAGGAGAGTGATTAGGACAATGTCGCTTCATTATAGGAGTCAAGTTATTATGAAAGTAGTGCAGTGATGGTCTAGTATAGGAGAGTTCAATCGGCATATTTTCCATCAATGATAATTAGTAACCAACACTTTTCACTTATATCAGATTTCCAACATCACTTTGAAGTTAGAACATCACCAATTCAGAGCATATAGATTGATTAGCATTTTATGTTAAGTGTGAAATGTTCTTAGACTTATGTGAAGATATTTTAGAGCTTTTAGAGATGATTATATGAGACTAATACAATTGCTACAAAGTCACCTCAGATCTGATCACGAGAACAGCGAGGACAAGAGGCGAGAGGAGGCAAACCCCTAGGCCTTCAGGCCTTGTTGGATGGATAGATGAGCTTCTTATATACACTAGAACTTATTCAAACCTTTGCAATACAAATTATTAGCTTGAAAAATGATGGATCAGCCCTCTGGTGACAAATATTAGGGCTTCTAAGGTTAATTGATATGCTAATGAGACCTCAAACCCTTGAAATCCTTTTGCAAACCAATGGTATGCCTGCAAAACCATGTGTTAGCTTGAAACACAATAGATTAGTGGAAAAAATGATATGGAAATTAACTCAAACCCTTGCCAAATTTACTATAACCCTGCAAACACAAACTATTAGTCCCAAAACCAAATGCCAAAGCCATAAATGAGCAAAAAGTAGGTTGCAATAAGGGGTAAAGGCATGCGGCTATGGTGAAAAGGCCAAACAGGCATGTCGTCTAGGGCTAGAAGCCCTTTAAGACCTGCGGCCAAGGGTTACAAGCCAACAAAGGGCTGCAACCACAAAGAGAAAGGCCTCTAAGGCCTATGGAAAGGAGGAAAAGCCATCAAAAGGGTTGTGAATGCTAAGATAAGCCCTCGAAAGGGCTGTCACTAGGGAAAACAAGCCCTAAAGTAATATTATATAAATAATTAGTAACGTTTATTAATGTTTATAATATTTAGTAATGTTTATAATCATTACTAAAATAAAAAAGTTATTAATTACATTAATATAATTGTATTGAATAGTTAAATTATTATTATTATTTTATTAATATCATTTAACTTAAAATATTATTTAAACTTTAATAAATTTATAATAATATAATAATAACTATATATTATTGCATTGATCTATACATTTACATATTAATAGTATATTAATTTAAACACTAACACATCATAATCATGATCAATTTGGTCAAAGATAGTGAACATGAAGACCATGTTGAACCATGATAATCAATAGGCATTATGTTTAACATGCTTACAATTAAGCATAGACACATATCTAGAGTCATCATGATGACATAGACAAAGATATTTAAGGCTAAGGAAGAGAGGCACTTCAGGGGTTGCGGCCAGGCCTTAAAATCCCTATAGCCAGCGTCCAAGAGGGGCTCCAAATCCACATCACACCATTGCAACCACAAAAAAAAATAATTTTTCACCTCAAAAAATACTGCAAAAAATGCCTCCAAGGATTGCAGCCACCTTTTCTGAGCTAGACGTTGAGTAAAATGAGCTTAGGAAGGTTGGACCTAGCCCTCAAGACCTTGGATCAAGCCCTCACACTTGGACATCTTGATTCTTTGGGTTGGACAACTTCTCTAGAGGCCTAGAAACCCTTAAAATTCTAACTGTTTAAGCCAGGTGAGGCTAGGGCTCTCTAAAATTTGATTTTTACTTCAAACATTTGAGCTATCACTTGCACAAATGAAAAATAGAAAACCCCAATACTATACAAAATAGAAATAATGGGTTAGTGTTAAAATACAAGGGTTAGATTCAAAAATTATTGTACAAATATTTACAATATCTACAAAAATGAAAATTCTCTTATTAGTATATTAATCCTTGCAGCACAAATAAATAAATGAGAGATTGTGAATAAATTTTAAATTTTGACAAAAGCTCTCTGCATCAAATATTTGTTAGATTAAGACTTGAAGCCAAACGAAGTGTTATCCACTCATAGTCTATGAACTTAGGGCTTCCAAGGGTTGGAGCAACCTGTAGCTCAAAATGCACTTCGTCAAATAGATTATTAGATCAAAGAGGGATTCGATCCACACAAGGGATCTATGAACATGGAGATATCTGCCAAATCCCCTAGACCCAAAGTGCTTATTCTAACCTAACACCTAAAGCAAGATACTTGTGCTAATCGATGTTCCTACTACTGACAGTTGAAATAATAATCATGTGATATATTAGCTCAACACATATAAAAAATAAATCATCCAGCATATACCACAGATCAACAAGTGAGAGAGAACTGAATTGAACCCCAAAGTCTCATGCTTTTATTACAAAATCCAACAGAGTCTTCCTCCATACAAAATATTTTCAACACTATTCCGGTTGAAGTTGAAATTACAATGAGGAGCTCAAAGGCTTCCTCATATTGAAAAATAAGAGAGAAAACTCTCCAAGTGGAAATAATGGCTAGTTGGGTTGATCCTTGTCAAAATAATCTCATCCATCGATCTTCTTTTGAAATAATTCGATCTACTCCATCAATTGAATTTTATTCCTTTTAGTTTGAGGAAAAATTCAAATTTCTCTTAAAACCTATTTTTTCCTAGTCCAAAAGTCATATTTTGGACTTTTATCCTCAAAAAATTCAATTTGACTTTACCACCAAGGTCCAAAGGGTCAATTCCTCTTAAAAATTCGATTTTTTCCTCGGTCCAGGAACCTTATGTAATGTTCCCTCTTGGAATTCTCCCAAATCACTAAACTTCTAAATGCTAAGGTGCTTCTTCAATGAAAGGTTTCGTCAAACATATATTGAATATACTGCCGTAGGTGTCTTTCTAGTCGTCGTTTTCAATTAAACATGTACCATGCTACACAAATATCCAAAATAACTTTCAAACTAACATGAACTGACTTGCATTGAACCCAGAAAATTCATATAGAGCTAATATGTGCGTACATGGCAGTGAATGTAAGCTAGACCAACCCTTTCCTTCTGATTTGAGTAAAGAACACACAGTGCACCACAAGAATAGAAGAACCTGATTTTATTTCAGTGTGGAACCTTCAACATTTCAGCCACATTTATGAGGTAATCCCACATATGCAAACTCAGAAATTTGGGCCTCAAAATGTTTGTAGATGCACTCATTGGTATTTAATTTCAAATAAACAATACACAGTGACAATGGGATACCAAAGTAACACTTCAGAACAATATTATATGGTTGGACTAAACTCAGAAATTTGCATGCTGCAGATAGAAGTCTGTATAACAATAAATTGAGTGCAAACAGTCATCCCATTACATTGGCAAAGCATATACAGTGGGTAATTGGAGGAGAAGAACCTGGTAAAAACTCAGCACTTCAAGCTTCTATATATTAGGCTCTTATTGGCAATATTCCAGCAGTACAATACTCAGAAAACAATATTCAGGTACAGTAGTATGTTTCCAAGCAAATATCAGTCCAATAATGAGGAACTCATGGTCTTGTGGTCAATGCAACTTCTGCACAGTCAATGCAATTCTCAGCCTCCGAACTTGTTTCCTTTCTTCTCACATTCAGCATACTATGATGGACTTGGCTCTCAGAAAAATACAAAACACAGCCCCCAAGCATGGACGATAATGTGTGCAGCCAAATGTGATAGGTTCAACCTATAAAGAGAGGAGAAACTCGTCCTCTTTCCCGCAGTGAGAGGATCGACCCAATAACCAGTGAACTCAGCCAAAAGCTACAACAAATCGACCCTTTCTTTTAGCTTGAATAACTTGGCCTTTGATCAAAATAATTCAGCCTCTTTGGAGATGGGCTCTGTGAAAATTCCACAACTGAGGAACCCCTACTGCAGCAAACTGATGTTACTTCTCTTACTTGTTAGAATATACAAGTTATTTATTGTGTTCTACGGTAAATATCGAAGTAAATACTACTGCAGCCTTCACTTAACTAAATTATAAGCGGAAACAATACACTGAGCAAGAAAGAAAATACAACACAATAGACACCATTATTTTTGGACAAATGTACCCAGAAAAACCCAATGCGAGAAAACCGGTGCAGCAGTTCTGAGGGTTTATTATTATTAAGCAGTAGGTCTGAATACAACTCTGGATGCTCTTTTGGCAATCTAGTTACAGAGAAAAAGACACTGGCAGAAAACTTAGTGAGGTTTCCTCACTCCACCCAGCAAATCCCAGCTGATCCGGCAGCTAAACTGACTGTCCCCGGTTGCAACTGTGTTGTCCCTTCGCAGTAACTGTGTGGGCATACGTGGAGCTCTCTGAGGCTCTATGTTGGGTCTCCTTGCCTCTTTGATCTCTGACGTCGACCCTAGCGGCTGATCCGACAGCTCCCCGACAGATTTCGGACTTCTATTGGAAAATAGTTTTGCCTTTGTGCGGGCCCTTCTAGCCCAGCGTCAAGCCTTCCTGGTTTTGCGCTACCTCCACTAGTGCTTCTCTGCCTCTCTGTGGAATATTCGGGGTTCCGGACAAGATAGTCCAACCCAACTATCCCTGCCCTTCAATTGCAAGAAATATACTCAATCAGAATTTTCTCCTGAGAACTTCTCACTTCATAAATTCGATCTCTTTAACTCTCGATATGTTTTCCAAATGACTCTCAAGCCCCTTCTTATATCTACCTGTTGGACAACCAATGCCCTAGATTGACTCATAATCAAAGGCTCAGATCGTTTTGACTTGATCTCTATATTTATCTATAAGATTCACCCACAATTAGATTAATACCCATTAATATTTTAATTTTCGCAAGTTTAGAATTAGGAACCCCATGAAAAATATTAATTATTTTAATAAAATCGTCTCTTGGTGGAATTTCCCAAAACAATTTCTGGTTTCTTTGGAATGCATATGCTCAAGCCTCCTTGCAAAATTTGAGGCCTAGAGCACATCCGATGCTACCCCAAATCAAAACTCCCTCTTAGCGAGGAATGTGCTCTAGCAATATACTGTTGTTGCATATTGCTCTGATGTTGAAGCATCGTCGTCTACGCTGCTGATGTCTGACAACTTGGCCACCAACAACCGCGTTGTTGTTGTAACTGTATTGCTGCCTTTGACACTGCCACTGCCAATGCTACATCTGTACTACAACTTCTTCTCAAATGTTGCATCTGCTATGCTACTAGCATTGCCACTGCTAACATTGCATCGATACCGCAACACAGTTGCTGAGAGAAGCAACCGAAAAACAGCCAAAATTACTGATCTAATTGTGTTCAATATGATACCACGTGAATGTTGGAGCCTCGCTACTGTTAGTCTTTGCTTTGACCGTCTAAATCTATTGCGTTGTTGCTGACCTCTGCTTTGTGCCATCTACACTGCTGCCAACTCTGCTCTGCGTTGTTCATTCTCTAATGCTCCTATCCACTACAACTGTCTCTTCGACACTCCTCGACACCATCCGACACTAATCCATCCTGCTACTTCTGATCTAGGCTACCGTAGCAAGGAATTGATCCAAGAGGTGGGTTCCTCAAGGATCTTGCCCATCTATAGCACACTTTCAAACTACAACTCCAAATATCCCAATCTCCCTCCTGGAGATGCGCCTGCCATCTCTGCCTAATAGAAATGTCGAATAACCTCCTCTCTCCTCTGCGTTGCTGCTGGGCTAGCCAACGCACTCCCTACTGCAATTAGTAGATCTACTGCCTATTGTTGTTGCTCATCTTTAGAGAATTCAAATTCCTTGGATAGGAATTCTTTGAGCAAAAAATTGTGGCAATCGTGCTTCTCCTCTCTCTTCTGACGATTTTTTGTGCAACAAACTGCCTGCAAAAGAATCTACGTCCCACCAACTTCTCCTCACGCTGAGGCTTTAGCGTTGCTCCCTCTGCCCCGACAAAAAATTCGAACTAGAAGTCCGTCGGCTCACTTAGAGAGTGACTGCTTCGAAATTTCAGCGCTCCGGCTAAGAACTGCGCAAACCCTCTGGGGTTTTGAACCGCTGTCTCCTGCAGCGTTTTGATTTCCCTTTTCTGCTTAGCGTTGGATCTACCAACTTTGGGTTTCTTGCTTCCCTTGCACCTCTGATACCATGTGAAAATTCCACAACCGAGGAACCCCTACTCTAGCAAACTAATGTTACTTCTCCTACTTGTTAATCCATAAAAGTTATTAATTGTGTTTTACGGTAGATATCGAATTAAATACTATTTCAACATTCACTTAATTAAATTATAAGTGAAAACAAGATATTGAGCAAGAAAGAAAATACAACATAATAGACACTGTTATTTTTGGACAAATGTCCCTAGAAAAACCCGATGCAGGAAAACCAGTGCAACAGTTCTGAGGGTTTATTATTATTAAGCAGTAGTTCTGAATACAAATTTGGATGCTCTTCCGACAATCTAGTTACAGAAAAAAAAAGACACTGGCAGAAAATTTAGTGAGATTTCCTCACTCCACCGAGCAAATCCCAATTGATTCGGCAGCTAAACTAACTGTCCCCGGCTACAACTGTGTTGCCCCTTCGCAGTAACTGCATGGGTCTGCGTGGAGCTCTCTAAGGCTCTGCGACAACTCTGCACTGGATCTCCTTACGTCTTGGAGGTCTGACGTCAACCCTCCTAGCTGATCCGGCGGCTCCCTAGAAAATTTTGAACTTCTACTAGAAGACAACTCTGTCTCTGCGCTGGCCCTTCTAGCTCAGCGTCAAACACTGTGTCGCCCCTCTTGGCCTAGCGTCAGTCCTTCTTGGGTTTGCGCTGCCTCCACTGGTGCTTCTCTGCCTCTCTGTTGAGTATTCGAGGTTCTAGACAAAATACTCCAACCCAACTATCTCTGCCCCTCAACAACAAGAAATCTATTCAATCAGAATTTCCTCCTGAGAACTTCTCACTTGAGAAATTTGATCTCTTGATCTCTCAATGTGTTTTCCAAATGACCCTCAAGCCCCTTCTTATATCTTCTTGCTGGACAACCAACGCACTAGATTAACTACTAATCAAAGGCTCAGATCGTTTTGACTTGATCTCCATCTTTATCTAGAAGACTCACCCACAATTAGATTAAAACCCATTAATATTTTAGTTTTCCTAACTTTAGACTTACGAACCCCATTAAAAATATTATTATTTTAATAAAATCGTCTTTTGGTGGAATTTTCCAAAACGATTTATGGGTTTTTTAGAATGCATGTGCTCAAGCCTCCCTACAAAATTTGAGGCCTAGAGCACATCCAATGCCACTCCAAATCAACAAGTTTGATCTTGAAGTTTGGCAGTGGATTCATCCCTCCAAATTATGCATATAGACTTGGAAATTCGACCCCCTTACCTGCAATTGTATCTACAATAAACCCAAACAGAAGATCTTGAAATAATCTTCCCAACAAGCTAACTAGGGTGGCACTCAAAGTCCACCGAAATTAGCTATTGAGTTTCACTTTGAAACTCGCTTGAGCTTCTTCACAATGTCATATAGAAATGATAGAATAGAATCCCCTCTAAATGCATTCAATCCTCTATTTATAATTCTTCCTTGATCCTCAGCCTAGCTTCTAGATTCTCCTTATTCCAAATTATTTTATTGGTGGGGCCCATTTTCCACTAGGAGACTTTTGTCGCCATTTTGAATAAAATAGTAATTTGCCTCAATTTTCAATAAAATATTAATTTGTCGCCACTACATAAAATAATAATTTCCCTTTTCACTGTCATTCTCCATTAAAATAATGTTTCCTTCCTTCTCCAATTAAATAAATTTTTTTTTCGCCATCCCATTAAAATAATAATTTCTCCCTTCTCTCACAAAATTAATATTTTTCCCTTTTCAATATTATCCAAAAATTTGCAAAACTCCTAAGTGATTTTTGCATGGCCAAAATTTGGGGACATTACACCTTAAAATTTTATACCTTTCGCACCCACAAATTTCTGATGATTT
The DNA here is from genome assembly GCA_000404065.3 of Pinus taeda. Taxonomy (NCBI): domain Eukaryota; kingdom Viridiplantae; phylum Streptophyta; class Pinopsida; order Pinales; family Pinaceae; genus Pinus; species Pinus taeda. The sequence goes on along the minus strand of APFE030584930.1, from coordinate 246,195 downwards.
TCCACTAGGAGAGAATTTAATTTCTCTCAAATTAATTTTTTAACTTAAATTTAATTAATTTTCTAGCTAATGATTTTCTTTTTATTTTCCAAAAAAATAATTAAAAGACTTAATAGGGGATCCAAAATTAAATAATTTAGCCATGGTGTCTAAATATGAATAACCATGCATTAAATTATTGTTAAACACAGTTTTACATCAAAATATTACAATATCAACCCTTGGAAGGCAAAATACACATTTGGCATAGACCCTCAAGATTTTACACAATTTTGCGACGAGACACATGATCTAGTATGAAAAATACATAGACTCGATAAACACTAGGATTTACCTAAGAACTCATCAAAGAATTCCACCCTAGCTTTGGGTATATCTGGGAGAAAAACTTTGCCAATTATCTGTGCTAAAAAACTCCCTAAGATGAAACCCTTTGATAAGAATCATAGGCTTACCTAGGTGATATTACATGGCTTAATAGTCATACTAGAATCATTTAAAATAAACTTGCAGAATTCGGGATTATAATGATGAAATTTGAAGTTGAATGTTGACAATGATCTTGAAAAAAATTGTCCATTGTTTGGTACTCTGCATCTCGAACTGTTGACATGTACATGGTCAAACACGCCAAAGTGCGACACATGCGGGAATGAAAACAATGAAAAGCAACACTTGAAACAGTAAAAATAAGTGAAAACAACACTTGCAAAAGCTAAAGGAAGTGAAAGTGACACATGTGAAAGCTAAAGAAAGAAAAAGCGACACTTGCAAAAGTGAAAGCAAGCAAAACAACAGTCACAGAAGTGAAGGCGACATTTATGAAAGCAAAAGTGTGCAAAAGCAACAATTGAGAAAACTCACTGGGATGTTGATAGACTTGGAACTAAGAGTGAGCGAGATTGTCAACTAGAATTGCGTACTGACTATTCACAGGATTTGTGTAGTCATTGTCCTTGTCAACTGCGACAATTGCGACAGTAAAAATAATTGAAAACAACTCTTGCAAAAGCTAAAGGAAGTGAAAGTGACACATGTGAAATCTAAAGAAAGCAAAAGCGACACCTGCGAAAGCGAGAGCAAGCAAAACGATAGTCATGAATGTGAAAGCGAAATTCATGAAAGCAAAAGCGCGCAAAAGCAACAACTAAGAAAACTCACTGGGACGATGATAGACTTGGAACTAAGAGTGAGGGAGACTGTCAAGTAGAATTGTGTACTGACTATTCACATGATTTGTGTAGGCACTGTCCTTGTCAAATACGCAAACACTATCATCAGAGATTGCACAATCTCTGAGAGTTGCACAATGTCTGCCAATAAAGATTGCACAATCACTATTTTTAAAGACTACGCAAGCATTGCCCTCAAGGACTAAGCAATGTTTATCATCCAAAGCAGATACTAATTGTTGAGCTTGCTAGGAAAAGGTGGGCTTGTTAATGCATCAAAAAGCTAAGCATGTGTAGGCAAGTGGCTTCAATAGTTAGATTCTCAGAAGAAGAATTGAGCACTTACCAAATCATCAACTGACCATGAAGCGACTATGATCAACTTGGAATGGCAAATCATAAGATCACAAGGAGGCTCCAAAATTCAAGTGTAGGCAAAATTTTGAAGGATGTTTGTCACAATGACAATACCTTGCAAGAAAATTTATCCCTTTCTTCTCTATGCAACTTCTATACCCCCATGGGGTAATTGTAATATATGATGTTAGCATGATGAAATTATGTAAAAGACTTAGCTCCCTAGTGTTTAGTTATTAGGGAGGTTGTTGGTTTCTAGTAGCATCAGATGTGCTCTAAGTCTCAAATTCTGCAGGGAGGTTTGGGCACATGTATTCCAAAGAACCCAGAAAGCGTTTTGGAAAATTCCACCCAGCAACACTTTTATTAAAATAATTAATTTTTTTTGAAGGGACCCTAAGTCTAAACTTACGAAAATAAATTGATTAAAGGGTATTAATATAAACTATCAGTGCAACTTCTAGAAAAAGACGAGGATCTAGCAGAAATGATCTTAGCCATTGATTAGCTTCTAATATGGGTCGTTGAATGTCAATGAGGTTTTTATCTAAGGAGGCTTTAAGGTCACTCGGAAAGACATACAAAGAGTTCAAAAGTTCGATTTTCTGAGTTAGAAGAGTTGCAGAGATATTTTCGATAGTAAGTTGTTGCAGTGAGGGGCAGGGATAGTTGGGTTGGAGTATCTTCTCCAGGACCTAGGAAAAACATTACAGAGAGCTAGAGAGACACAAAAAGGGTTGATGATTGGCTAGAGGGGCCCACACAAAGCTTGACGTTGAGCCAGAAGGGCTCATGTAGACACAACGCAATGATCTAGAGCAGAAGTCTGAGTTTTGGAGAGGAGCTGACATTTCTGAGTCGGGAGGGCTAGAAACTGGTCCAGAAGACAAGACGTTTCCCAATTAAGTTGACACAATGCCTTTTGAGGCTAACATTGGGCCTACATAGGGCCAGCACAGAAATAGCCAGAGACAGGTGATTCAGCTATCAGAATAGCCAGGATTTGCTGGGTAGAGTGAGGTAATCTCACTAAGCTTTTCTGCCAGTTTATTTTCTTTGTAACTAGATTGTCAGAAGGGCATCCAAAGTTATATTAAGAAACCACCGCCTAATAATATAAAACCCTCAGAGCTACTGCACTGGTTCTCCCGCATTGGGTTTTTCCACGGACATTTGTCCAAAAAATACTGTGTCACTTGTGTGGATTTTTCTCTATTGTTCTGTTCTTATTTTGGGAAAATTAATTAATTAAATGAAGGCTGCAGTTGTATTCGCTTCAATATTTGTTGTCGGAACCAGTAGATATTTTGTTTTGGTAATTAACAGATAGGAGAAGTTTAGTCAGTTGCTCCAGTAGTTGATTCGGGTGTGATTCTCAAATTTTCACATGGTATTAGAACGAGTGCAAATGAAGCAAGAAGAATAGTGCCAGAGAACCCAGCGCTGAGCAAAAGAGGGACATCAAAAAAATTACAAGAGGCAACAGTTCGAAAGCCCAGAGGGTTTCTGCAATTCTAGCCGGAGCGCTAATTTTCGAGACAGTCTCTCTTTGAGTGAGTCGATAGAAAGGAAGGACTCCCAATGCGAAAGTTTGTCGGGGCAAAGGGAGCAGTGTTGAAGCCTCAGTGTGAGGAGGGGCTAGTGGGACGCAGTGTTTTTTGTAGGCCATTTTCCTTGGCAGAAAGAAGTCAAAAGAGAAAGAAGCAGCATTGTGAGGGAACTTTTCCTCAGTAAGACTTCCCGCCAAGAAGTATGTTTTCTTATTGGCCAAGCAGTACAAGTAAGAACCAGAGGAGATTTTCAACATTTTTTTTGTGGTGGAGATGCCAACCAGTGGATTGAGGGATCGGGATTGGTTGGACGGAGCATCCAACTATGTCATCTGAAAGGTTAGAATGCCATTCCTTCAAGATGAGCATGCCCTCAAGATATATGTCGACATCGTGGTGGTTGTGACTACAGATGCAGATTCGTTGAAGAAGTACCGAGTTGAGATGGCGAAGGCGAAAAGAATGATCCTTGACAAAGTGAAGGATCATGTGGTTTGTCACATTGCTAGCAAAGGGACTACTAAGGATATGTGGGACACATTGTCTACACTATATCAAGGATTTTCTGAGCAACGAAAGGTGTACTTGGAACAAAAGTTGAGATCTGCTCAAATGTAGAAGGGGGAGTGTGTGGATCCATTCCTCACGAAGCTTCAGGAGACCTATGATGAGTTATCTACTGTGGGGTCTACACCTCAAGACTCAGAGTTGGTTAGATTGGCCCTCAATTCTGTCTCAGATGAGTGGCAAGTCTTTGTTCAGAGTATCCTAAGCAAGGCGACTTTGTCGAATTGGGATGAGATGTCGGCAGCGCTCAAACAAGAGGAGTTGAGGAGAGACTTGGTCAAGTGTAAGCTTCACTGAAACATCAGCAGTGGGTCGAAGCCCAAGGATGAGGAGGATAATGTAGCCCTTTTCATCGAAGGGGTAACAGGAGTAGTGGAGGCGTAAGAAGGACGTCTCAAAGATAAAGTGCTTCAAGTGTGGTGGGTTGGGTCACTATGCAACTTAGTGTCCTCTCAGGAAGAATGATAAGGATGAGAAGCACGATCTAAAGGCTGCACCCGCGAAGATCGAGGAGGAGTTCGCCATGATAGCCAAGATACCTCCAGGAGGGAGGTGGGATGATTTGGAACTGTAGTTCGAAAGAGCTACAGATGGGATGATTTGGAACTGTAGTTCAAAAGAGCTACAGATGGGATGGATCCTTGAGGAACCCACATCTCGGATCAATTCCTTACTACGGGAGCCCAGATCAGAAGTAGCAAGATTGACTAGTGTCGGATGGTGCCAAGGAGTGTCAGAGAGACAATTGCAGTGGCTAGGAGCGCCAGAGACTGAACAACACAGAGAAGAGTTGGCAGCATTGATGATGGCATAGAGCAGAGGTCGGAAGCAATGCAGTAGATTCAAAGGGTCAGTGCAGAGACTAGCATCAATTAGGCTCCAGTGTTCACGTGGTATCATACTGAACATAGTTAGTTCAGTAATTTGGGAAGTTTTTTCATTGTTGATGGAGTAGCAACAATAGTTTGCAGTGCAGTGGCAATACCAACAACAACACGGATGCAGAATTTCAGAGGGAGTTGCAATACGGATGCAGTGTTGACAGTTGCAGGGTCAGCAACAGTACAAATCCAGCGCTTGCGCAGTGGTTGGTGGACAACATGTTAGAAAACAGTAGCGTAGAGGGAGACGTTACAAAACAGGGTGATGCTTCAATGGGAGGCATTGCTAGACCACATTCCTCGCTAAGAGGGAGTGTTGGTTTCTGGTAGCATCGGATGTGCTCTAAGTCTCAAATTTTGCAGGGAGGCTTAGGCACATGTATTCCAAAGAACCCAGAAAGCGTTATGGGAAATTCCACCCAAAAACAGTTTTATTAAAATAATTAATTATTTTCAAAGGGACCCTAAGTCTAAACTTAAATAAAATAATTAAAGGGTATTAATATAAATTGTGGGTGTAACTTCTAGAAGAAGACAAGGATCAAGCATAAATGATCTTAGCCATTGATTAGCTTCTAATCTGGGCCATTGAATGTCAACGAAGAGATTATTTAAGGAGGCTTGAGGGTCCCTTGGAAAGACATACAGAGAGTTCAAAAGTTTGATTTTCTGAAGCAGAGGAGTTGGCGAGAGATTTTCGATAGTGAGCTATTGTAGTGAGGGGCAAGGATAGTTGGGTTGGAGTATCTTCTCCACGACCTAGGATAAGCAACAAAGAGAGGCAGAGAGAGGCAGAGAGACCCCAAAAGGGTTGACTCTGGGCTAGAGGGGCTCACGCAAAGCTTGACGCAAAGCCAAAAGGGCTCACGCAAAGCTTGACGCAGAGCCAAAAGGGCTCACGCAAAGACAACGCAGTCATCCAGAGCAGAAGTTCGAGTTTTGCAGAGGCGCTGACATTTCTGAGACGGGAGGGCTGGAAACTACTCCAGAAGGCAAGACGTTTCCCAGTTGAGCTGACGTAGAGCCTTTTGACGCTGACGCAGGGCCAATGCAGAGATAGTCGGGCACAGTTGATTTAGCTACCAGAAGAGCCAAGATTTGTCGTGTTGAATGAGGTAATCTCACTAAGATTTTTTGCCACTTTATTTTCTCTGTAACTGGATTGCCAGAAGGGCATACAGAGTTGTATTCAGAAACTACTGCTTAATAATATAAAACCCTCAGAGTCGCTGCATCGATTTTCCCGCATTGGTTTTTCCGGGGACATTTGTCCAAAAAAGACTGTCACTTGTGTGGATTTTTCTCTATTGTTTTGTTCTTGTTTTGGGCAAATTAATTAATTAAGTGAAGGTTGTAGTTGTATTAGCTTCGATATTTGTTGTAGAAAGTAGTGGATAATTTGTTTCGGTAATTACTAGATAGGAGAAGTTTAATCAGTTGCTGCAGTCGTTGATTCAGGTGGGATTCTCGAATTTTCACAAAAGTTATTATAAAGTGTTTTTTTACCTGGTTGATTATTCTGTTCTTTTTAGCAATAAAGATTTTGTTAAATTTTTTCATTCATACCTCAAAAGCTAGACTATGTTCTAATGGCTAAGCCTTAGTGGTGTTGTCTAAGTCTAGAGTCAAATTATATTACCATGCTACTCATTATCCAAAGTCTTACAAAGTTGCATTTAGATTTTCTACGATTTTTTTTTACAATTAAAAAAGTTCCCGCAAACAAGAATTTTTCTTATAAAATTTATGTAATAATTAAAAAAGTTGTACTAGGTGTCATATGCCTCGGGGGTACTCATTCTCTAACTCAGAGTACCCACTTTACCATAGTTTCCCCTTTTTGTGAGAAAATATTAATTTTTACTTGTAAAAATTAATTATTCACTCAAAAAGTTGAATAAATTAACATTTTCTAAGTTAAAAAGTTTCCTTTTATTTTAATTAGAAAAAGTTTCCTGTTTTCCAATTAGAAGAAATTTCTTCTTTTTATCGTGAAAAATGAAAACAAAAGATTCTTTGTGTTTAATATGAAGGAACCCAATGTTCAAAACCATTGTAAACCTATAATTATGTCAATCTCTTTTTATACATATTTGTAACACTAAATTGAGATATACATTCATAATCATCAATTGCTACTTGTAAGTTCTTAAAATTTTCATAATTTTTTTTGCAAAATATATCTTCCTTTTCACCTATATTTGATTTTGGAATTGATAATTGATTCACCAAATTAATATTAATGTAATTTTCTGTCATCCATGTGATAACAATATTAATCTCTTTTCCTTGGATACTCGCTTTTAATGTAAGTAATCTGCAGTCTGCAATTGGATAACCCTTATAGGATAATCTTCCTTCCTTCTTTCTTGAATTATAATCCATTCGTGGTCTTAAATACTCAACTACTTTGGAGTTTTAAAAAGAAACCTTTTTTATACCTTCTTTTTCCTCTCTTAAGATATATATATATATATATATATTATATACTATATCAACTTTTTTTAAAACCTTGCTTCACATATTCTATGGGTCCTTCCTATTATATATTTTATCTATAGATTTTAACTCAAGGAATGTATCTTTAATACCTTTGAAAGCCCCCTTTTTGCTTTTATTTTTTCAATACCTTTTTTATTCATAAACTTTAAATACCTTTATGACTTCGATACTTACGGTTTTCATGCATACACTTAAGTTATTCTCCAAGGATTTTTGCTGAGTACACGTGATGGTCTGTAAGTCCAATTGTACAGATTTGTATGACAACACACTTTTTTCACACCGAATTAGTACAGAAGTGACTTGGTGGCTATACGGGTGCAAAATCTGTTGTGAAATTTCTACGAGCTGTATGGATGGGTGCAGGATGTGATAGCTAAACATGCAACATGGCTAATTTGTACAGCAGTTGTTGCGTGTTAATGGCAGACATACAATAATTTAAATTCACTGTATGAGCTTTCAATGTTTTGTAATTACTTGGTAATCGTATGCTGTGTAGATTGGTAGTACTGTGGTGACCCAAAATCTCTGTACAATGGAGGCTCTACAGAAACCATAGTAATGGCAAATGTTGGCTGTGTGATGATGGTTACACAGTTGTATTGTGGAAAGGCGACAGCAAATACGGCGATGCAGTGGATCATACGACGACAGACTGCATACACTTTGACAACTTCTTTTTTTTCTTTTCTTTTTTATAAATCATTTTATTTCCTTTTTTTATATCACTCTTATTTTTCTGATTTTGGTTTCTTCAAATTGCAGCAGACTGGACTTTTTTCTTTTTGCTTTTTATATCTAATTTTTCTTCAAACTTATAGCCCATATTTTCTTTCACCTCTTTTCCCAATATAATTTTAAAATTTTAGAAACACCTAAAAACTAGTGGTGGTCAAAGACCATCAGAACAGAGAAACCCCCTTAGATAAAAAAACATGAGGTTCTGATACCAGATATGATAGCCAAACATGGATCATGACAAATATCCAAAATATTTGGTAGAAAAAAAAGAAATCCATTTAGGAATTAAATGTATGAGAGAATAATATGATGCGATACAATGACGGTCCTGTATATATACCTAGTTGGGATGCCCTTTGAAACATGTATTTTCATTATGTTAATTATATTAAATTATATATTTACGTTCATAACAAGGTCTAGGATTAGATATTGTGCTTGCTAATCTATATATATATATATATATATATATTTGGTGGTCTCTATTCCTGTCATACAACAATGTATGAAGCCAGCCAATTTGGTTCCTTAAAGTCAATTTCATACAGAACCAGGCTAGAATGGCTCCGAAACCAATTGGACCGAGAGATTTTGTCGCTTCTGGAACAGTTCTAATAACACCATTTCAAACATATAGAACCCCTCTAAGATGGTGATGCTTACAACTAAATTTCACACTCCAACACCCGCTAATCCAAGAACACTAATTTAAATGTTCCCAATATTTAAATTGAAAAGCAAAAAAACTCTAGTTTGCAGTCTCTCAATTTAAGACTTGGACAAGAATTGGCACACTCATTTTCATTCCTGTTCTAAAATTGTTGACTTGGAAAAGCGGCCAAACCATCATTCTGGAAAGTTGAAACTAGTTCAATGTGTTTATTCAGTATATGGAAGGTGAATAACCAAATGAAACCTGAAACGGCTATAACTGAAGGAAACAGCTTGAATATTCAGGTTTAACTTCCAAACCTCTTTTAAACAGGCTGTTGACAGCAGCTTTGCACAAGTCTGGGGTAGCCTCCTTTGTTATTGTATGACCTGGATACAAACCAAACAAATGTGACATGTGTCGATGTTGCACTTCCGGATCTTGAAAATCTTGTTCCTGCCAAACAAATTGCAATACATTATGTATTGTGAAACAAAACGATCATATAAAATATATATTAAAAATTATTAAGAGATTTGTTTTGCTGCTTGCATTTTCACCTTCTATGCCATCTAATATTAGAAGAAATCTGTTTTGTTGATTGCACTTACACTCTTTATTTCATTTAACAGTGGAATGAATGATCCTAAAAGCAATGGGAAAGCAAGGATAGATATTAGAAACAATAAATTTGACCTTACAGTATTCTGAACCTCCTTACAATTTTCCATAAAGGTCATATCAAATTTTATCAAAATCTATGTAATATTAAGCCTCTTTATACATACAACATTGTTCATCAGATATCAAGTATATATCCACCCCAAGGTTGGGAGCAGGCAGTAGAAACAGGAAGTGCAATTTTGAAAAGGCTTCTAGGAGTGATTTTTATATAGTACATATGTCAATATATTTTGATGCATATATATTATAAAAGAAAAGTGCACAGAATAATGAATAACCAAAAAAAACATGAAAACATAGATTTAAAAATTGGATTAATGATGATCATTAAAGCACCAACCATTTAGTACACATATAACATCAATCATATATCACTTATAGCACTGTCATCAAATGATCAAACATAACATCAACCTTAAACAACATATAACATTTGTCATCAACAAACTGTAATAAAATTGTTAGTTTTTTGTAGCATCGGAAGTGCTCTAGCCTTGCAAATTGGTGGAGAGAGTAAGGCACATGAGTTCTAAAGAACTTAGAAACCGTTTGGTGAAATTCCACCCTGATTGTATTTTATTAAAATAATTAATATTTTTAATGGAGTTCCTAAGTCTATACTTAGGGAAATTAAAGTATTGATGGGTATTAATCAAAATATGGGTGAGAATGATCTAAAAGGTGGACCAAGTCATGTTTTAATCTTAGCCGTTTATTAGAGACTTAATCTCGGTCGTTGAAGACTCAACATGAAAAGTATAAAATGGAGACTTGAGGTTCATTTGGAAACACACACACAGAAATTGGGGAAATCAATTTGCTCAGGTGAGAAGTTCTCAAGAGGAAAATTGATTTGGGAGATCTTGCAGTTGAGGGGCAGAGAGAATCCAGGGCAAGGACTTTCCGGAAAATACAGAACAAAGAGGTGGAGAGAGCTTGCAGAGAGGTAGCACAATAGCCGGGAGAGGTGTGTTGATTTGGGGTAGCATCAGATGTGCTCTAGCCATGAAAATTGGTGGATAGGCTAAAGCACATGAGATCTCCATGACCCAGAAATGGTTTGAACAGATTGTACCCAGTTTGGCAAATATTAAAATAATTAACATTTTTGATGGAGTTCTTAAGTCTAAACTTACGAAAAATAAAATATTAATGGGTAGTAATATAAAACTGGGTTAGAAGGTTCCAAAAGTCATGGATCAAGCCAAATCTAATCTTAGCCGTTGATTAGAGATTTAATCTCAGTCGTCGATGGACCAACGAGAAAAGTATAAGAGGAGGCTTGAAGGTCAATTGGAGAACACACCAGAGTGATCAGTCATTTATTTTACTAGAGCGGGCTTGCTAAGCAAAGTTCAATCGATGATCAACAGCGAGGGGCAATGAGTAAGAGGCAGAGAGGCAGGGACAATACTGGGAGACCAACACAGAAGCAGAGAGAGTCAGAGCAGCAGTCAGTCTAGGTTACGTAGAGCCAGCGCAAAGGCCAGAGAGACTGCATCATCCACGCAAAGGGCAGAGGGAGTGATGCAAAGGCTCCTAGAGGCTGCGCAGTGCCTCAGAGGGCTGACGCAAAGAGTCTTGGGGCTAACGCAAGTCTGCAAGAAGCTGACGCAGAGGCTAGAAGGGTCAGCGCTCAGCTTCAGTTGTGCCGGAGAGGGTTTCGTCGGACAAGTTTTCTGAATACCTGTTTCCGAATACAGAGGTAATGTTGCCGTATATCTTCCTTTGTCGGGTGAGCCAATTTAGGCACCCAATTGTACTCAGATAAACTGCTTAATAATATAACCCTCTGAATAGCTGCACCGGTTTTCCCGCATTGGGTTTTTCCAGGGACATTGGTCCAAAAATAATTGTGTCACTTGTGTGCTTGTTTTCTTTCGGTTGATGACCTATAGATGATTTGTACTTGTGTTTATTTTCAGTATTTACATGGTAAATAACTTGTTAAGTAAATGAACAAGTAGGAAGAAGTACAGGAAGAATTTCTAATGGGTTAGACTTAGAAATTCCAACATGGTATCACAGGGTGGTTGCAGATCATAGGATAACATAAGGCATCAGTCGAGCAGAGCATTTGTACCAAATTCAGCTGTCCCGAGTGACAGAGTTGATCCTTAGAGAAGACAACAAAGAAAGGAGTTACGCAAAGGGACTGCGTCATCATTCTAAGCCAGAGAAAGGCAGCACAGAGGCTAAGGGAGGCAAAATCAGTCTCACACAGAGCCACCCAGAGGCCAGGAGAGCCGACACAGTTGGCTAGGGGAGCTGATTTGCCAGTGTCGGGATTGCACAGAGCCAAGTGGCTCAATCCTTCAGTTCTTGGGGTATAGGACGTTGTGGGTAATTTACGGAGCAAAGCTGGTGGAGTACTATGGCCAAAACAGTACCTAACAGGCGAAAACCAAGGGGGAGGGAGTTGCTGCCGAAGCGAATTTCTAGCCAAGGAATTTGGATCAGTGGTGCAGTTGCACAAACAATCGGAGTGGGGCAACTTGACATTGGCAGAGGAATCTCCAGAAAGAAAATCGAGACTCAGAGGGAGTCGAACCGAGAACTTCCAAACGGGAAGTTGAGAGACTCAGCAGGAGTCAAACAGAGGACTTCTAGGAGGGAAGTAGAGAGACTCGGAGGAGTCGAAAGAATAGTAGCGAGATTGTCATGAATGAGCTGAGAGATCAGGATCAGCTGGACGGAGAGCCCAACTTTGTGGTCTGTAAGGCCAGGATCTTTTCCATTCTAGATAGACATCGCCTCAAGGGCTTCGTCTCGAGAGTGATAACTATCCCAGTTGACCCGATAGCTAATGAAAGGTACGAGGAGGCAATGGCTAAGGCTAAGTGCATCATCTTTGATGGGGGTTAAGGATCATGTGGTACCACATATTGCCAAGAAGGAAACGACAAAGGAGATATGGGATGCCTTGAAGACATTGTACCAGCATACTTCCGTGCAGAGAAAGATGCTACTGGAGAATCATCTAAGGGCATACCAGATGCAAAAGGGAGAGCAGATAGATGTCTTCCACATCGATTGAAGGAGATCCGTGACCAGCTAACTTCCATAGGGGCCACACCAGATGAGGAATTGATGGTGAGGACCACATTGAACACAGTTTCTGAGGATTGGGAGGTAGTTGTCCAAAGCATACTAGGGAGGACGAGTCTTCCAAATTGGGAAGAACTGTAGGCGGCTCTTCGTCAAGAAGAGATCAGACGACTAACCAAGGTGGGGAGTAACGGAAAAGGGGTCAGGATCAAGGAGGAAGAAGAGGATGCAGCACTAGCATCTAGGGGAAAGCAAGAGAAGAGGAAGAAGAAGAACCTCTTCAAGGTCAAGTGCTTCCATTGTGGGGCACTGGGTCATTTTGCAAACCAGTGTACTAAGAACAAGAGTAAGGGAGCGGCTCCTAAGACCAAGTCAGCGCTAGCAAGGGCAGACAAAGAAGTCAAGGAGGATGACGCTTGTGCCATGAGTGCTCATGTGCCACTTGAGAAGAAGTGGGGAGACATCAAGCTGTAGTAAGGAGTGCTACATGCGATGAGGGGCAAGATCCTTGACGTACCCAACATCTTGGATTATACCTTACTACAAGAGCCCCGACGAGGAGTAGCGGGAATGGCCGGTGTCGGTAGAGACAGATGCGGATGGAGCGGTAAAGAGTACTATAATGCAGGAGTCCTGGGACAATGAGAGGCTAGCAGGCTGCAACAGTGCGAGAGGCAAGAGAGTGTTGCACCAGTGCAATATGGCACAGAGAGCTGTGCAACGGTGTGAGATTCAGGGAGTTGTTGCTGCAATGCAGAGGTCAATAGAGGGAGCACTTGTTAGCGGCAAAGGGAGCTTCTGCATCAAGAGTGTTTCTTGCCTAACAGGGATGTCAGATGTTTGGTGGATTAGTTAGTTACTTTTCAGTAACTAAGTTGCAATGCAATGGAAATATGCAGTACCACAATGCGTCATGATGAGACGGGATGCAATGCAGATGCAATGCTGGGAGGATGAACCAACAGCAACACGAATGCAGAGGGAGTTGTCGTACAGATGCAGCTGTGGCAGTGGCAAGGCCATGGGCAGTAGTATAGGATGCAGCAGTGCAGACGATGTTGGGTGAGTAGGCCTAGCATCAGCACAGGGGCCAGTGCCGAATAATCAGAGTAATGCTCAGTGAACAGTATTACTAGAGCACAGTCCTTGCTAAGAGGGAGTGTTGATTTGGGGTAGCATCGGATGTGCTCTAGCCATGAAAATTGGTGGAGAGGCTAAAGCACATGAAATCTCCTAGACCCAGAAATGGTTTGGGTAGATTCTAATCGGTTTGGGAGATGTTAAAATAATTAATATTTTTAATGGAGTTCCTAAGTCTAAACTTAGGAAAAATCAAATATTAATGGGTATTAATATAAAATTGGGTTAGAAGGTTCCAAAAGTCATGGATCGAGCCAAATCTAATCTTAGTCATTGATTAGAGATTTAATCTCGTCCGTTGATGGACCAACGAGAAAAGTATAAGAGGAGGCTTGAAGGTCAGTTGAAGAACACACCAGAGTGATCAATCATTCATTTTGCTAGAGCGAGGTTGCTAAGCAAAGTTGAATCAGTGCTCAACAACGAGGGGTAGTGAGTACGAAGCAGAGAGGCAGGGACAAAACTGGGAGACCAACACAGAAGCAGAGAGAGCCAGAGCAACAGTCAATCCAAGCTACGCCAAGCCTAGTGGAAGCAGCACAGAGCCTAGAGAGACCGCATCATCCACGAAGAGGGCAGAGGGAGTGACGCAGAGGCTCCCAGAGGTTGCGCAATGCCTCAGAGGGCTGACAGAGAGAGTCCTGGGGCTGACGCAAGTCAACAAGAAGCTGACGCAAAGAGTCCTGGGGCTGACGCTAATCAACAGGAGGCTGACGCAGAGGCCAGAAGGGTCAGCGCTGAGTTTCAGTTGTGCCGGAGAGGGTTTCGTGGGACAGGTTTTCTGAATACTTGTTTACAAATATAGAGGTATTACTGCCGTATAATTTTCTCTGTCGGGTGAGCCGGTTTAGGCATCCGGTTGTACTCAAATAAACTTCTTAATAACATAACCCTCTAAATAGTTGCACCGGTTTTCTAGCATTGTGTTTTTCCAGGGACATTGGTCCAAAAATAACGGTGTCACTTGCATACTTGTTTTCTTTCAGTTGGTGATCTGTAGATGTTGATATTGTACTTGTGTTAATTTTCAGTATTTACATGGTGAATAACTTGTTAAGTAATTAAACAAGTAGCTGAAATAAACCAAATAGTACAGGAAGAATTTCTAACGGGTTAAACTTAAAAATTCCAACATGTCCATGCATTCGATTCTTTCCATGGGATAGATTGGAGGGAGATCATGACTCGTATCCTATTAATGGGGTGCCAGTCTTAGTTAGGGGCATAGTACAAAAAGGACCCTTAGACATGGGTGTACTACATACTCTAGTTAGCAGTGGATTGCAGGTTGACAACTCTTCAACATTCCATCCCAACGTTAGAAAAGTGGGATTGGCATTGGTTTGTGTCAGGGATTGGATTGGAGAGAGGTGATGAGTTGGTATTCTAATGATGGAGCGTCATCTATGACCATAAACAAAGCATAGCCAGAGCCACGAGAGATGGGCATAGATGATTGGCCATGGTAACTTTGGGACCCAAGTGAATCCATTGATGGTGGATTGAGTCAACGACTTGTTTGGGATCCAGGTATTAGGGGATCCGCTCATGTTTGGTTAGTATGGAGGTATGATGTCGTTCGGTGGTTCATATTGGATCCTAGTATCAATTTGCAGATGCCTCTAGAGTGCATAGATACTGCTTGTTTGAGAGCAAGCAATCCTGGGGCGAACCGATTTGTCATGTCCCCATTTTTATTTTCCTTTATAGTACAACCAGGGTGGATTTCTAGGGCATGGAATGGCTAGGTCAAGGGAGCATGATTATATCATCAGGTGTCTCAGGCTAGTTTTGAGGAGTTTTTATGGGATTCGATGGCATTCACATGGCATATTCCATCATTCGCACAACTTTCCTTTCGTTCTGTTGCATTCCGACAACTTTCAAAAAACAAGGTCGTTACTCGACCTCATTTAATTAATTATGCTTGAGGTGGCATTCTGAGAGCATCATTTGATGGAACACCTTAGTGTAATAACTTGTTGCAACTAAAATGATAAGCTCTACAGAATGGGACGCTGAGAAGTTACTTCCAGTGGTCGGAAAGGGTATGGTGGGTGATTTACCATTTTCCCTGATTAAAATGACTTTAATTAGTCATTTAATTAAAAAGGGGGAAAAATAATTAATTGGAGGGAAAAGGCCAAAAGGGACTTCAGTCAAATAAAATAAAATTTAAAAAGTCACTTAAGCTAAAGTCAATCGAGGAGCTTATAGAATAGTAATAAAGTAATAAAATAAGATGCTTCTAGAGTCTTGGAGATTTATCTATGGAGTCTTTAAAAGGAGGAGGAGGAGATCATTTAGGACATCTTGGAGTTGAGAATTTGTTTTTTTATGGAGATTTTAGGAGAGCTGGGAGTTCCCAGCCTCAGTGGTAGACCGAAGATGGTAACCCTCAGGTGATTTAGAGAGAGTGAGCAAATACCCATCTCTCTCCTTGGAGAACTCATTCAGAATTCACATGTTGTATTCAGTAGTCCAGTTATTTTGGAGGCCTGATATAGTTTGTTGCAAATTGTTTTGGAGGTTGTCCCTTCAGTGATTTCCGTATTATTGTACTAGCATGTGATATCTACTGCATATTAATAAAATAAGGTTCAATTCTTTTGCACATTTATATTGTCTATTCTTCAATTGCGGATTCTATTTCTAGAATTTGTCGTAAGTTATGTGGTTTAATTTGTGTAACTTGTTTGTGCAATTGACGTCTAAATCTTCTGAAGTAATATCTTTCTAAATTTATATTTGGAACATTACAAACTCCAACTCATATGCCACCTCTCCCACACATCTAATCACTATGTACAGTCCATGGAAACGAGGCTTGAGCTTCTCGGCCCCCTTCTGCTTGAGAGTCGATTGCTGGTATTACTGTAGATGTACATAAACCAAGCCTCCAACCTCAAACTACCTCTCAACTTGGTGGCGACTTGCATAGACCTTCTGCTAATTCTGCGCAACCTATAAGGTGTCCTTGAGAGCCTTGAGTATCTCTTGGCTCTCTTGGATCCAATCTATAGCTCTTGTCGCCCTGTTGTCTCCATACACCATGTTAGCAAAAGATAAAACATTATAACCATAAAGAGCTTTGAAACTCGACATACAGATGGAAATATGATATGAGGTTTTGTAGCAATACTCCCCAAGGCGTAGCCTCTTGACCCATGGTCAATGCTACTCTGTCACGTAGTGCCTCAAGCAAACTTCCAACCACGTAGTTTCATTGCCACTATCTCTCCATCAGTCTGAGGGTGGTAGTTGGTACTAGGTGTCAGGTCAGTACCCACTAATCGACTTGGAGATGATCTCACTCATCGATTAAGTTTTAATCTTGGTCGTTGGAGTCCCAATTGGGGATTAAAGGAAGAGGTCGACAAGTAGATGGAGAAACACAAATCACAGTGAATGAGAGTTCCTTGGGAAGTTTGAGCTACCTAGCAGCAGAGTTTGAGCCAGAGAGAGCACGCAGGGCTAGAGAGCGGTAGCGAGTGATCCAAAGGCAAATTTTCCAGTATCAAAGAGGCAAGAGAGCAGACCGAATTAATTTCTCGAGGAGGCAACACAAGGCCTGCACAGAGCCTCAAAGAGGCAGTTCGATTTAGGTGGAGAGGAGGTCGTTTTAATTTCCAAAGGTTAGGAGTATTTTCCAGTAGGAACAAGGGACACTTCCCCAGTCAACATCAGGCAGGAGGACTTGAGTAGAAGCTATTTCAGGCTGAGTGTGTCACAGGCTACCTAGAGGTGATGCAGAGCATGCACAAAGGGCTTGGACGACTTGCTTGGGCTTATTAGTTCTGAGCTAGGATTGCCTAGAAGTAAATTGCCTCGGGTGATTTTCCCAGTATTTCTCTCAGATTGGATAGTTAGTTAGGAACCCAAATTTATTGTACTTGAATTCAATGCTACATAATAATAAAACCCTCAGCGGCTGCACCGGTTTCCCACATTGGGTTTTTCCCGCGCCATTTGTCCAAAACTAAATGTGTAAATTTTTCTATGTGTGCTAGCGTTTCTCAATTCCTATTTTTGCTTCCGTCATATTTTATTTCGTGAAGAAATTGCATTGTGAATAGTTCATTATTTTGTCGTAAACAAAATAAACTAAATAATTAAATTATCTGTTAGAAGAATTATTTTCAATTGTTGAATTTCAAGAGAATTTTCACATGGTATTAGAGCGTATTTGATGGACAGGAAGCTCAGAGCCAAAAGAAGAAAATTTTGTTGTTTGGAGGTTGCAACAGGCCGAAATTTTCTGTAGTTGCATAGTACCTAGCCAGGTAGTGCGAATTGTTGGGCAAGGGTTCTATTTTCTAGTTGTTGGCAGTGGGAAAATTCGATTTGTCTAAGGAAACGATTCTAGTAGGCAGAGGGAGTAGCAACACAGTATTTTCACAAAGTAGATTTCTTGTTAAGGCGCAGAAGGGTTTTGCAGCAGTTTGCTAGAGCAGAATCTGTGTCAAGTGGAAAAGAAACTGCACACGCAGAGGGATATTTCTCTCAGAGGGTTTTTGGTTCAGAAATCCAATATTTGCAACAGCAGTAGGAAAATTTTCTCACTCCAGCAGGGATTGTGAATAGCAGAGCTAGCAATCGAGCAGGAGAAAGAGGGAGATTACCATTATAGGTGAAATTTTTGCAAAAATGGCCACAGTCGAGCTTAGAGATCAGGACAAATTGGACAGTGCTTCCAACTATATCATTTGGAAGGCCAAGATGTCCTTTCTCCTAGATGAGCATGGTTTGAAAACGTATGCAGACAGCGTTGTGGAAGAACCTAAAGATCGGCAACAACTAGCAAACTTCAGAAAGGAAGCCAAGGCGAAGCAGATGATTCTCGATGGAGTTCAAAACCATATAGTCTCACACATAGCGACCAAGAACAGGGCCAATGAGATGTGTGATGCTCTTGCAGGGTTATATCAAAATCCTTTCGAGCAGCGGAATATGTTTCTAAAGGAAAAGTTGTAGAATGCTAGGATGAAGGGTGAAGGCATAAATCTCTTTCTCACCAAACTTCAAGATATATAGGATCAACTTGCAGTCGTAGGAGAATTGCCTCAAACTACAAAGCTTGTGCGTTTAGCCCTAAACAATGTCTCCGAAGAATGGGAAAGCTTCGTCCAAGCCATTTTGGGACGAGATATATTACCAGGGTGGAACTGAATATGGTCAGACCTGCAATAGGAGAAGATGAGGTGATCTCCAGTTAAGAGCTCCATCAACGACAGTAACAACAAGGGATCGAAAGGTGTGAAGTAGGAAAACAATGCGACCCTTGCATCGAAACCGAAAGCAAAAGGTGCCAAACTCGAATCATGGACAAGGCTTGCAAGGAGAGAAGAAGAAGAAAAAGGATCTATCTAAGATCAAGTTCTTCAATTGCGGTGAGCTTGGCTAATATAGTACCCAGTGTCCTCAGAGGAAGAAGGAAAAGAAGAAGAAGCAGGATCAAGATGTTGAAAAATGTTTAACTAGGTTCGGTCTTCAAAAGTATGAAATGTATTCTTGTAAATATAAAATGGAATAGAAATTATTATAATTATTTGAGCATGGGCTTCATGCTCAAGTTATTTTATTTTATAGGTCGACCACTGTAATGACTATAAAAATAAATTAAATAGCTATTTACTCTGAACATAATCGGAAATCTTCATGAACCTGCTTTAAAATTTAACAAAATTTCATATCTCAAATTGATTGATTTGATAAGAAGTACCTACCTGGTTTCTTGCAAATGAAGAGGCTTCGGAATTGCTCCAACTCTCACTCCGTTCACCAAAAGACCATAACTTCCCAGCCAAACTAAGTACAACCTAGGTACTCACTCCAGGATGCTTCTCAATTGATGCAAACTGTTCCCCCGTGCCCAAAAACTTCAGAACAATTAAGCTCAGCCCTTACTGTCTGTAATCTCTTATTACCAATTCTCCTTCTTGCAACTGTGTTTTTCCCTTAACGCCCCAAAGGATTTTTCTTCCTCCCCTTTGAAATCCTCCTTCCTCCCTTTAAATAATGGAGGTCCCTTCAACTCTACATATAGGTTCACCGCCTTTGTGAAAAGATATTATTTTTTGTTAAACGGTGGTTGCTTTGTCATGCCTCTTGCCTTTAAATGAATCAGATCCCCTTACAACATCAAGTGGTATCACTTTCAATTATGACGGTTGGTGTTTTAATTTATTAAATAGTATATGGCCATAATGATTTTAAATATTAAATATTATTTTATGTTTATAACATATTAGGTTTAATAATAAGGTTTATGGGTTTAGTTTATTTAATATACATTTTGGGTTATATATGAGCTGGTAAACCTATGAATAAACTCAACATTTTCACTATATTTCTTACTAAATGTATATTCCTTCTATTTACGAGAATTAGGTATTTAATTAACACTTTTGATAATTAATTCATTTATCTTATATTTAGACATTCTCCATGAATAGTTGATATATATATACTAGTGCAATGTATATGATGCATGCATATGTAGCTATCATATGCATGCCTCACATGCATGCTAATATTGCTATGTTGTTTGTGATTTGAGATAGGTTGTTACATACACCCTTCCTTTAGAAAAATTTGTCCCGAAGTTAAGGGTTTATAAAGTATATCGATAATTCCTTTAGGGTATGTAAGGATTGTGTTATGTGATTGAATTTTCATTTATAATTGTGAAGACACTTTAAAATTTGTAATATGAACGTTGATAGGTTTATAATTTTAATAGTTAAACCTAATCCCGATCAGACTCCCAAGCTATTCTAGAATCATCCTATCCTTCCTAATCTCTTCCGCTTCCATCCTATTCGTCCTCTACTGGAATGTGCAATGGCATCAGCTATGCTGACTAACCATTCATAGGCTCTCAAGGATATCAGCGTTGATTATATCAACCTGATTGCCTAGTAGGCATCTGCAGTCATCATCACACGTCTAGGGGAGCATGATTCGCATAGTGCTCCCATGACTCCATGTTTTGGAGGATAAACGGTGGGTAATACCTCCACCCCTCCTAGTAGGACCAGGGTCAACACCCTATCATGGAATCTCTTTGAGCCTTAGTTGTTCTGAAGTTTTTGTCATCAAGTGGTCATCTTGGTAACGATGTTATCTGCAACATAGACACTTGTCCATACATCTATAAAATAAGCATCAATATATTCAAAATATATAGTTTATGTATAATTCATACATGTTAACTACAGTATAACATACTTGGCCATATCCTACTCATGTTATTTAGCTTTCATGTTAAAATGTAATCATTCTTTTATTTGTATTTCATCAATCATATCGATATGTATAAATGAAACAAAATTATAATATCTTAATTCCCATCAGAAGCAAAATTACTCAAGTATTTAAACTTTACTTTGATAACTATAATTCAATAAGATCAATAACATATTCCATCTTGGTATTCACATACCAGTGGAATTAAACAGATAACATATCATAAAAATTCACGTTCATATGTGATCATTCCAAAATGGTTTTGAGTTTCTGATTTAAAGTAAAGTAAATATATACAAAATATGGTTTAAAGTTCTTCAAAATTAACACAAGTTGGGGTATTTTTGACATATGATTTACCTATCTTCCCAAGTAGCTAATCCAGGATTATACTTGTCTCACTAGACCTTAACTTGGTCTACCAAACGATTCTTGAGCTGTCGAACCCTATATTCCAGTGTACTTAATGGTTCGATCGATATGATTCCTTCGTCCGATACCTGCAATTCCTTCCATTGAAGGTTATGAGATTGGTCAACTATGTAATACCTTAATACAAATACATGAAATACATTATGAACTTTATCCAAGTGAGGTGGCAGTGCAAGACAATAGGCGACAGGTCCAACTCTTTCCATGACTTTAAATGGTCCAATAAATCGGGGTGACAACTTTGTCCATTTTCCGAATCGAATAGTTCCTTCAATTGAATTTGTAATTCTTGAAGTTCTGGATCTATCATTCTAGAAGGTGTTTTAGAAATTGGTTGAGTACCAGGTTTCAATTCTATTGTGAGGTCTAGCTCTCTTTCGAGGGATAATCCTGGTAGTTCCTTTGAAAATACATCTGGAAATTCGGCTAACACCGAATATTGTTCTGAAGTTTTTGGGCACGGGGAAACAGTTTGCATCATTTGAGAAGCATCCTGAACTGAGTACCTAGGTTGTACTTAGTTTGGCTAGGAGGTTATGGTCTTTTGGTAACGAGAGTGAGAGCTGGAGCAATTCGGAAGCCTCTTCATCCGCAAGAAACCAGATAGGTACTTCTTATCAAATCAATCAATTTGAGATATGAAATTTTCTTAAATTTTAAAACAGGTTCATGAAGATTTCCTATTCTGTTCAGAGTAAATGTTGTTTAATTTTTTTTACAATCATTACAAACACCCATTGAGTGCTTCTAGGATTTGTCCCCGGTAGAAGAGTCATTATCATATATGGAAGACCCTATGGGCACATTGTAAATTGGTCTTGAAAATGTCAAAATACCTCAGGGATCAAGTCGGCCAAAGGAGTTGTCAAGTCGGCCTACATGAAGAGCCACGTCCACCCTTGAGGAAGCCTATATATAAGAAGAAATCGTCCTCCATTTGTATCACTAACTCTCTCATCTCTTATGCAGAGAAGTAGAAGAAGGAGAAATCAAAGGAAGTGCGAAGAAGAGGCAGTCGAAAAAGTCAAAGTGTTTTTGGGCCTTATGTATTCTTCTGAGAAGATCAAAGTTAGGATTTCTGCACTAGATCTTCTAGGGTTTGATTTTGGAAGCAGAAGAGAAGGGGAGGCGAGCGAAGGTCTCTTAGGACATATTACTAGCCTTAGGACTCAAGTCAAGGCAAGCGAAGTCAAGAGAAAGGCTATTAGAGGGAGATCGAAGTCTCCTTGAGAAGCAGCAGCGGTTGTTGTCGAATTTTCTAATTCTATCCGTTAAAAAATTAATCTGTATTCTGTTGGTTTATTTCTTCTACTTGTTTAATTCTAACAAATTATTAAATACATTTAAATATCGAAATAAACACAATATAGTCACAACATCTACAGATCATCAACTAAAAGAAAACAAGCAGACAAGTGACACCGTTATTTTTGGACCAACATCCTAGGAAAAACCCAATGCGGGAAAATTGGTGGAGCTATTAAGAGGGTTTTATTATTATGCAATCTATTTGAATACAACTGGGTACCTAATTCGGCTCACCCGACAGAGAAATAATACACGGCAACAATACCTCTATATCTAGAAACAGGTATTCAGAAAACCTGCCCCACGAAACCCTCTTCGGCACAACTGAAGCTCAGCGCTGGCCCTTCTGGCCTCTACATCAGCGTCCTGTTGACCTGTGTCAGCGCTAGGACTCTCTTCGTCAGCCCTCTAAAGCACTACGCAGCCTCTGGGAGCCTCTACGTCACTCCCTCTGTACTCTGCGTGGATGACACAGACTCTATGGGCTCTGCGCTGCCTTTGTTGAGCTCTGTGTAACCTAGATTGATTGTTGCTCTGGCTCTCTCCGCTTCTGTGTTGGTCTCCCAGTATTGTCTCTACCTCTTTGTCCAGTACTCACTGCCCCTCGTTGTTGATCAATGATTCGACTTTGCTTAGCAACCCCGCTCTAACAAATCGAATGACTGGTCACTCTGGTGTGTTCTCCAACTAACCCTTAAGCCTCCTCTTATACTTTTCTCGTTGGTCCATCAACGACCGAGAATAAATCTCTAATCAACAACTAAGATTAGATTTTTCTTGATCCATGACTTTTGGAACATTCTAACCTAGTTTTATATTAATACCCATTAATATTTTATTTCTCCAAGTTTAGACTTAGGAACTCCATTAAAAATATCAATTATTTTAATATCTCCCAAACCGGTTAGAATCTGCCCAAACCCTTTCTGGGTCTTGGAGGTCTCATGTGCTTTAGCCTCTCCACCAATTTTCATGACTAGATCACATACAATGCTAACCCAAATCAACAGTTGTTGCGCAATAAAATTTCGCATCTACTAAGAGGTAGAAGATATTGCAGCAGGAAGTCGTGGTAGACTTGATCTTAGAAAGTATTTGTCTGATTCTAGATCATGGTATTCGTCAATTGAAACATCTAAAGATGAGAAGAGATTTACGATTTTTCCCTTCAAGAAGAGGGGTTTTCGCCCTCGCTTGCAGCCAGTGTTCCAAGGGGACGCGTCCCCCAGGGTGGGGTGCGTGCACCCCTCGCACCCCACGCACCTGGGACAAGGGGACGTCTGAGGAAACGTTTCCCCACATCCCCCTTTTGGGGAGACGTGGGGATACGCAAGGGGGGACATTTCCCCAATGTGGGGGATGCGACTCCCCAAAAGGGGGATGCCCCCCTCAAAATGAGCTATGCATCCCCCTTAAATTTGCTTGTAAACAATGATTTATGACAGGGGAAACCTAGTATTTGATCATATTTCCCTAATAATGCTATGCAATTCATGGTAATGTTAAATTCTTAAAGTAAAAGTGACATTCTCCTTTATTTTTCATTTTCATCCTTTTACTTAAATTTTTAACATTACCATGAAATGGCTCAGGATGTTCCCCCTCAAAATGAACTATGTGTCCCCCTTAAATTTGCTTGTAAACAATGATTTATGACAAGGGAAACCTAGTATTTGATCATATTTCCCTAATAATGTTATGCAATTCATGGTAATGTTAAATTCTTAAAGTAAAAGTGACATTCTCCTTTATTTTTCATTTTCATCATTTTACTTAAATTTTTAACATTACCATGAAATGACTCAGGATGTTTGAGAGTGGTTCCGACCTCATTGGATTTCATATGCAGAAAGTAGAATTTTAGATCTCACTCAAAATCCAGCAGACTTAGACAGTCTTTCAAGAATTCAAGATTCGATGGATTGCAATGTTTCCATTGTATTTTGTCATGTAAAGGGTATGGAATTAGTATTTAATCAAGAGCACCAAGCCCTCTGTGTACTTTAGAGTGACTTTTAGACTCATCACTCCACTGTTTTTGAGTTTAGTTATATCAATTTACTATTCCAGTCTTTAGATTTCAATATCTATTATAGTCTATTTTGCTTAGTACTAATTAGATTCTAGAATGATGAATGATGAATTTTAATTTTAAATCAATTTAGAATCTAGAATGGTGAATGGTGAATTTAATTTTCAAATCTATGTAGATTCTAGAATGGTGAATAATGAATGATGAATATGCATCAGAGTATTTCATTATTGAATCTCGTGGTCTACGGATTAATCATTTATGTATTAGTAAGGATGACGAGTATGGATCAAAGTATTTCATTACTTAATTCAATTATGTATGTATCATTGTATTTACGCTTTCACTATTAAATATGAATTTGAAATATATATATATATATTAAA
>APFE030584930.1:197689-209638 GCA_000404065.3 Pinus taeda | reverse complement strand
GAAATAACTTGTTAATTAAACTGAACAAGTAGGCGAAATAAATCAAAAAGTACATTAAGGGTTTCTAACAGTGAGACTTAGAAATTCCAACAGGAGAGAGGTGGGGTTATATTGAGCTTTAGTCCCAAAGTTGCACAGAGATTTCAGCAGGGTTCATTGAGATAAGCATTGGATGGTGGTTCCTCATGGATCATTACCTTGCTACAAGGACCCACAGTATTTAGTATCAGGAGGATCATTGTCATATGATGTAGTCAGTTCCAAAGTGACAGTTGTAGACTAGTGTTGAAATTTGTAAGTGTATCTATTAGAAATTTTATCTGTATTCTTCTGTTTTATTTCTCCTACTTGTTAATTATGAACAAGTTATTTAAACATATAAACATCGAAATAAACACAATACAGTGTCAACCATCTACAAATCAACAGTTGAAAGAAATAGCAAACAAACAAGTCACACCATATTTTTGGACAACTCATCCCATGAAAAACCCAATGCGGGAAAACTGGTGCAGCAATTCTAAGGGTTTATTTTATTATGCAGTTTATCCTCGAGTACAACTGGGTGCCAAATTGGCTCACCCGACAAAGAAAAATAACCAGCAATAATACCTCTCTATTCGGAAGTAGATACTCAGAAAATCTACCCCATGAAACCCTCTCCAACACAACTGAAGCACTGCGTTAACCCTCTTGGCCTCTGCGTCAGCCTTCTAAGGCACTGCAAAACCTCTACGGCCTTCTGCGTCACTCTTGCTGCCCCTTGCGTGGATGAAGCAAGCCCTTCTGGCTCAGCGCTATCTCTACTGGGCTCTACGTGGCCTACTCTGGCTGCTACGTCTGCCTTTCTGCATTTGTGCTGGTCTCTTGGCACTATCTCTGCCTCTCTGTCCAGTACTCACTTCCCCTCACTGCAAACTGATCATTGATTCGACCTTACTTAGCAAACCCCGCTCTAGTAAATCGAATGATTCATCACTTTGGTGTATTCTCTAGTTGACCTTAAAGCCTCCTCTTATACTTTTCCTGTTGGTCCTTCAACGGTTGAGATTACATCTCTAATCAAAGGCTAAGATTAGATTTGGCTTGACCCATGTCTTTCGAAACCTTCTAACCCAGTTTTATATTAATACCCATTAATATTTTATTTTTTCTAAGTTTAGACTTAGGAACTGCATTAGAAATATTAATTATTTTAATATCTCGATAACCGGGTGGAATCTCCCCAAACTATTTTTGGGTCTTGGAGATCTCATTTTCTTTAGACTCTCCTCCAATTTTCATGGCTAGAGCACATCTGATGCTACCCCAAATCAACACTCCCTATTAGCGAGGATTGTGCTCTAGTAATACTCGAAACTAAGCATCACTTTGATTATACGACACTGATACCTGTGTTGATGCTAGGCCTCCCCGCCCAACATCCTCTGCACTGCTGCATCCTGTATTGCTACCCATGGCCTTGCCACTGCCACTGCTACATCCATACGGCAACTGCCTCTGCATTCGTGTTGCTGCTGGTCCTTTCTCCCAACACTGCATCTACACTGCAACCCCCCCCCATCATGCTACATCATGCTACTGCATTGCAACTCAGTTACTGAGAAGTAAGTAACTGATCCTCCCAACCTCTGAGATCCCTGTCAGGCTAGAAGCACTCCCGATGTTGAAGCTCTCTCTGTCGCTAACACGTGCTCCCTCTACATCCTCTGCGTTGCTACAACAACTATCAGCCTCTCGCACTGCTACAAACCTCCTTTTGTTATCTTGCATTGTTGCAAGTTGCAACCCTCCTTGTGCCTCTCGCACTACTACAACCTGCTAGCTCTGCGCTACCTGAGACTCTTGCACTGTAGCACTCTCTGCCGCTTCATCCGCATTTGTTTCTACCAACATCCATCAGTCCTACTACTTCTCACTCTAGGACTCCCGTAGCAAGGATCTGATCCAAGAGTTTGGGTACCTCAAGGATCCTACCCCTCATCACCTGTAGTCCTCCTCACTACAGCTCAACGTCTCCCCACCTCTTCTTTAGAGGTACATGAGCATTCGTGGCACAATCGTCATCCTATTCTACCTCTTTTTCTGCCTTTGTTGGCGCTGCCTTGGAGTCAGACGCCTCTCCCTTGTTCTTCTTCATCGAACACTAGTTGGCATAATGACCCAGTTCCCCACAGTTGAAGCACATAACCTTGGAGAGGTCCTTTTTCTTCCTCTTCTCCTGCTTTCCCGCAGATGCTTGAGCTACATCCTCTTCCTCTTCCTTCTTGATTTAGACTCCTTTGTTGCTACTTCCCATCTTGCTTAGCCATCTAATCTCTTCTTGACGAAGAGCCACCCACAATTCTTCCCAATTTGGAAGATTCGCCCTGCCCAGTATGCTCTAGAAAAATGTCTCCCACTCCTCAGAGACTGCGTTTAGAGCGGACTTCACCATCAACTCCTAATCCGGCATGGCCCCTATGGAAGTCAGTTGGTCCCAGATTTCCTTCAATATACCGAGGAAGTGATCTATCTGCTCCCCCTTCTGCATCTGGTATGACTGCAAGTAATTCTCAAGTAACATCTTCCTCTGCACGGAAGTATGCTAGTACAATTTGTTCAAGGCATCCCACATTTCCTTTGCCATCTCCTTCTCGGCAATATGTTGGACCACATGATCCTTGACCCCATCAAGGATGATGCATTTCGCTTTCGCCATTGCCTCCTCGAACTTTTCATTATCAGTCAAGTCAACTAGGATCACCACTGTTCTCAAGGTGAAGGCCTTGATGCGATGTTTATCTAGAACGGACAAGACCCTGGCCTTCCAAACCACAAAGTTGGACGCCCCGTCCAGCTTGTCCTGATCCCTCAATCCATTCATGGCCATTTCTCTACTCCTCCTGTCGACTCCTCTGAGTCTCTCTACTTCCCTTCGGAAGTTATCTCTTCAACTCCTATTGAGTCTCTCTACTTCTCGCCTAGAAGTTCCCTACTAGACTCCTTTTGAGTCTCAATTTCCCTTAGAAGGGAAATCCTCCCGCCAATCGTCAACTCACACCTCTCTAATCTTCTATGCACTTGCAACACTGATTTGGATTCCTTAACTAGAAATCTGCCTCGCTAGTGAGCCCCTCTACCTTGGTTTTGCCCATTTAGGTACTATTCTGCCCACAGCACCCCACCAGCGTCACTCCCCGCAATCTGCCCACAGCTTCCTATGCCCCAACAACTAAAGGAGTGAGCCTCTGGGCTATGCGCAATCCATGCACTGGCTAAAATACTCCCTCAGCCAACTGTGTCAACCCTCCTAGTCTCTGCATGAGCCCTCTTCTGCCCTCCTCGACATCTGTGCTAGCCTCTCTCTGGCCCGGACTAATGACGTAGTCCCTCTACGTCAACCCTTCTTCTGTTGCCTTCTGCAAGGAACAACTTTTGTCACTCACGACAACTATTTTTGTTGCAAATCCTCTGCTTCAGTTGATGCCTTCAGCTCTTCTGTGATCTACAACCACGCTCTGATACCATGTTGAAATTTCTAAGTCTATCCATTAGAAACTTTATCTGTATTCTTTTGCTTTATTTCTCCTACTTGTTAATTACAAACAAGTTATTTAAACATATTAACATCGAAATAAACATAATACAGTCTCAACCATCTACAGATCAACAACTAAAAGAAATAGCAAACGCACAAGTGACACTGTTATTTTTGGACAACTCGTCCCCGGAAAAACCTAATGCGGGAAAACCGATGCAACAATCCTGAGCATTTATTTTATTATGCAGTCTATCCTTGAGTACAACTGGGTGACAAACAGGCTCACTCGACAGAGAAAAATAACCAGCAGTAATACCTCTTTATTCGGGAGCAGATATTCAGAAAATTTGCCCCACAAAACCCTCTCCAGCACAACTGATGCACTACGTCAGCCCTCCTAGCCTCTATGTCAACCTCAAAACCCTCTGCGTCAACCCTCTGAGGCACTATGCAACCCCTACGACCTTCTATGTCACTCCTGCTGCCCTTTGCATGGATGACGCAAGCCCTTCTGGCTCTGCGTTGTCTCTATTGGGCTCTACATGGCCTTCTCTGGCTTCTGCGTTTGCCTCTGCGCTAGTCTCTCGGCACTATCTTTGCCTCTCTGTCCAATACCCACTGCCCCTTGCTACAAACTAATAATTGATTCAACTTTACTTAGCAAACCCCGCTCTAGTAAATCGAATAAATAATCACTCTGGTGTATTCTCCAACTGACCCTAAAGCCTCCTCTTATACTTTTCCTGTTGGTCCTTCAACGGCCAAGATTACATCTTTAATCAATGGCTAAGATTAGATTTGGCTTGATCCATGTCTTTTGGAACCTTCTAACCTAGTTTTATATCAATACCCATTAATATTTTATT
The DNA here is from genome assembly GCA_000404065.3 of Pinus taeda. Lineage (NCBI taxonomy): Eukaryota > Viridiplantae > Streptophyta > Pinopsida > Pinales > Pinaceae > Pinus > Pinus taeda. Next base: position 205,249 of record APFE030584930.1, on the reverse strand, counting down.
TTTCCTAATTTTAGACTTAGGAACTCCATTAAAAATATTAATTATTTCAATATCTCCTTAACCGGGTAGAATCTCCCCAAACAATTTCTGGGTCTTGGAGATCTCATGTGCTTTAGTCTCTTCACCAATTTTTATGGCTAGAGCACATTCGATGCTACCCCAAATCAACAACTAGTTGCAGTAGGATGCTTGGGAGCGTAGAGAAGTGTTGATAGCAGTGCAGAAGCCATAGTGTAGAGTCAGCCGCAACGCAGATTTCCCAGTAGACAACGTAGAGGCTAGTAGCAGTCAGAGACTCGGGGGACAGTTGCAGCATCTGCTCACAGTTTATTCAGTATTTTGGATGCTTCTTAGTTGCAGTGGTTACAGTAGCAGCAACAACAGTGAGAGGGAGTGTTAGTTGGGTTGCAATGTAGATGTAGAGTTCGCAGCAATACAAGTTGTACAATGCAAATGTATCACAGTTCAACTATAGTGACTGGTAGATGAATCAAAGTTAACGCAGTGGTTGACAGATAGCAGCAGGCAGCTACAATTGTCAGACATCAGCAACATGGGAAGTTGTTATGGAGACAGAGTTGGAGAACACCTTTCTCGCTAAGAGGGAGTGTTAGTTTTTGTAGCATCGAATGGTGTTCTAGTCTCAAAACTTTGTGGAGAAGCTAAAACACAGGAGTTCTCCAAAACCAAGAAATCATTTCTGGAAATTCCACCTAGAGATAGCTCAATTAAATTAATTGAAAATCATTTAAATTTTTCCTAAGTCTAACTTAGGAAAACTGGTTAATTAAAAGCAATTAATTGAGAAACATGAGAATTCTCTAGAAACTCACACGGATCGACTTGGAGATGATCTCAGCCATCGATTAAGTTTTAATCTTGGTCGTTGGAGTCCCATCTAGAGATTATAAAATGAGGTCAATGGGTAGATGGAGAAACACACATCATAGTGAGTGAGAGCTAGCAGTGCGAGAACCTTGGGCAGTTCGCGCTAGCAAGCAGTAGAGTTCGAGCCACAAATAAGACGTAGGGCTAGAGAGGGGTAGAGACAGTGTGATCCGGAGGAAGATTTTCCAGTTCCCGAGAGGCAAGAGAGGAGGCCAAATTATTTTCTTCAGGAGGCAACGCAAGTCATGCGTATAGCCTCAAAGAGGCAGTTCAATTTCGCTGGAGATGAGGTTGTCTCAGTTTCTAGAGATAGAGAGGATTTTCCCTTAGGCGGGAGAGACACTTCCGCAGTCAGCGGTAGCCAGGACAACTTTAGTAGCTATTCTAGGTTGAGGGTGTGACAGGTTGCGCAGACGTGATGCAGGGCCTGCGCAAAGGGTTTGGACGGCTTGATTCGACTTGTCAGTTTTGAGCCAATATTGCTTGGAGACAAGGGTAAATTCCCTCGGGTGATTTTTCTAGTATTTCTTTTAGATTGGATAGCCAGTTGGGCATCCAAATTTATTGTATTCAAAATTCATTGTTGCATAATATTAACACCCTTAGTTGTTGTATCAGTTTTCCCACGTTGGGTTTTTCTAGGGACATTTGTCCAAAAATAAATGCATCAATTTTTATGTGTGTGTTAGCATTTTTCAGTTCCTATTTTTGCTTCTGCGGTATTTTATTTGGTGAAGAAATTGCAATGTGAATAATTCGTTATTTTGTCATAAACAAAATAAACTGCATAATTAAATTAGCAACTAGAAGAATTATTTCTAGTTGTTGCATTTCAAGCGAATTTTCACACCTAAGTTGCACGAAATGCCGAAACATTTCAGAGTTTCCGAAACGGGTACGTTTAGAAACGTCATCTCCCAAAAATGGAAACATCAGCGGAAACGTTAGCTGAAACGCAATATATGTTTATATATATAATCATATTATAAATAAGTGAATAACACATTATGTTGCAAGAAAAAAGGTAATAAGACCCATAGATAGCAATTTAGAAGGAAAACCAAGTCTATATTAACTCTCATAGATGATTACATAATTGTCGAGTTTCAGTCAAGTTTCCGCTGAGTTTCGGAGTTTCGGGTACGGGTACATCCCGAAACGTCGGGTTCGTAGAAGTTTCATGCAACATAATTTCACACAAATGACCTGTCAAGGAGGACCACTATGCTTGAACATCCTCAAGCAAAGAAAAATAAGGTGTGTATCATCAACATCATTGTGAATTAACCCTACAATATGTAACTACCACTCATGCAAATACAAGAGGTAACTGCCATGTCATCCATCACCATGATTAAGTTGAAAACCACCTATATGTTGAGCTAGATCCTAGAAAGTTGTGAAAGAAGGGAGAACTCACCAAGACGAAGTGTGGATATAATCAAGCATGTCATAGAACCATGATAGACAAAAAAAAAAAAAAAAAACCAACTCACCATGCCCAAAACATGTGATGCCCTCAACCATGCCAAATGCTAACCTGAAACCCTACGTCTCTCCAAGAGTCCAAGATGCACAAGAATATGAGCACTCTACAACATTAATTGTCTATTACATCCAATATGACAGTAGAAACAGAATAGACAACTTAATTACTTGGGTACTCCATCAAAAGTTCATATCTAGACATGCTCAAGAGGGAAGCACTCTACAGGATGAGCTGTATATCGAATCAAATATTAGAACAGAGCGGAATAGACACCTTACAAGCAAGGACACTATATTACAAGAATCAGATAGCATGTCACCACCAAAACCATCGGAAAACCCCCAAAGGTGCTCCAAAGTATGGCAAGGAGGCGAGTGCTCCATGAAAACACTTGTCTATTCTGTCAATCATCAACGATTCAACATCACCATGAAAGTAGATTAGACATGTAAAATACCAGAGTGCTTTTCCATGAGAGCCATGACCAAGTGTCCATGCAAACAACAACACCATGAAGCAAGGCACTAGCATCGTCAAGTAAACTGATTCAAAAATAATGAATAAACTGATTCAAAAATAATGAAGACAACCACAATATCGCATCACAGAAGCAAGGAGCATGTCATCACCATTGATCAACACCAAGCAATATACCATTATGAAGAAAGCATCCAACTACAGTCAATTCAATCAACATCTCATGCAACAGCATGGAAGATCCACAATCATCACTATCACAAGCTGCATCAAGCACAAATAAAAGATATGCATCTCAAGCTCATCATTGTCCCTACAAAACCTGTCATGTGATAAAAATCACAAATTACCACTCATCAATCATGTGAATATGAGGAGTAACACTCCGCAAACATAGACCGTCCTTTCTGGTTTTAATTATCTGACATTGTTTATCGAATATAATAAATATATCATTAACTTTTAAAAATTATACTTTGGACAAGTTATTACCATTAAAATTTTGTATATTATATTCTTTTCTTTAAATCATTTTGACATAAGTTGTGAGAGTGTCATGAAAAATTTCTAGCTATGCTGGAGTTGAGCTTATAAGTTGGCTCCTCAGATGATCATTATAATTCAACACAATAAATCATAAACTGCCAAGCTTGACGAAAAATTTGTCTGTATAATCTGACAAAGCCCAATTATCGAGCAAAGTAGAATAGCTTCAAAAATATCTTTCTAACTTTGCAATGTAAACTTGGGAAGAACTTTTCTATTTGCAGACCAACCATAGAATTATCTGTGGCACATGTTTACAAGGTTTATAGAGACAAACACTTAAAGTAACATTGCATACATTTCTTAACAGATATGTGGGGGGGACAGTAAAGACTTCACAAATAACATATTAGAAAACTAAAAAGTCATTTTTCCTTCACAAGTTAGATATCGGATTGCCTTACCCATTCCATTAAGCAACCATCCCTAGAAACTTTTGGAGGAAAAAGCTTGGGTTCTGCATCCTCGAGTTTTGAAATTAAATCGTCACTTGTGGTTCCCAATACCTGAACAAAAAAGCATCACTATTACTTAGCATTCAAGCATATAATCATGTAGCTTGTAATTCACTTATTTGAACTCCAATGATACGCAGTTGAAAACTTAATAATCAGGGACAAAATCATCTTGGTGCTCACATCAATTCGTTTTGAGGAATGGCAAAACTGGAAATATTGGTTACATGATTTGAACATGATACTTATGCAGAATATATCCAGGGAAATATTGTCAAGGGCAGGGGCATACCTTAGCTGCAGAAATAGTTGCTGAAAATACTTCTCTTATGATTGCCATGTCCATTGTAGTTGCAAAGCTTACGCTAGCTTTCTGACCATCTGGAGCAATAAATTGATGCTCTGGAGAAGTTGCCGGATTTGTCACAAGGATACCTTTAGTATCCTCCAGTAACCAGTCCAATAGAAACGTAGCACAGCCTTTCAGCAATGGGTATGCCTTATGCTCTAAAAATCCCTACTGTGACAACACAAAAGATTAGCATTCCTATGATTGCAAATATGCAACTATCGAAATCAGGTGTATCTTACTTTGGCCAACACATGAATTGAACTTCAGAAATTACTATAAGAGGACCCCTATGACCCACATACAATATAAGTCACAACATCATGAGATTTTGAATGAAATAAGTTTGCGATAATTTTATATGTGCACATTCACACTTCATAATCAGATGCAACATGTATACAAAGATGCTAATGGCAGTGAATCCAGCATACGTTGATATGGATAAAGAAGTATTGTGAGGATTGACCTTAGAACATATAATGTGGTTCATGCATATATTAGAAGAGTTAGGTAAGTGTACCTCAAGTATTGTCAATTAGGTCTAGCTCGAGTGGTTAGGGACAAGAAATATTATCCTCCCTACCCAGGTTCAAATCCTATCCTACTTGTGCCATGTTTCACTCTTTGTTACTCAATCGTTGCTGAGGTCATGAACCATGAGAAACAGCTGATTCTCGCTCAATGGAAGGAGTGTGGGGTGAGTAGTTAAATTTTAGGGAAAAAAAATAGACTCCAGGAATCAAATGATTATTTGACTCCTTTCTTAAGTATAAATATAAATCCCTTAAAGCTTTTCCAAAAGGTGTATGAATAATCCAGAATCAGCTACAGACATGGAGGTGCTCTTAGTATTTTCTCCTTTCTGAGTTTTCTTAGAAACTTCACTATCAATTACCTTCTAAAGCACATTTTGTATCATTGTAATACTAATGCTGCACTACTACTAGAAACTCCAAACCATTTCTCAAAATATTTTGTTCTTCTCATAAAGATGTTCCAAAGCATGACTCTGTTCTTCACCATTAAAAATAGATCAACAATCAACTAACAGAATCACAACATGATAGTAGGGCAACTAATTAAATACAATGTCTTATGGATGCGGACTAAAAATACTCTGTCCATTATTATCAGCTCTTCTCACGCCAAGCTTTTCTAACCGCTCCTCACCTAAGGAAAGTTGATATTGTTAAGTAGTCCACTCTAAGATAATTTTAAAAGAAAAAGATACAGATCTAATTTGTTTTCATCTCGAGTTTTTTCAAAAATATGTATACCCACCCAACCTTTTCTCTTGCACATGTATAATCATGAAGCTGACAGAATTTATAATCTGTACATGTGTAATGACATACTGATATGTATCACTATGTACATGTAATTATGGCCAAGGCCATTCTTTACATCAATTACAGTACTGTATACCAAGCATATTGTTAAGGTCGACTTAATCAAACTTGATATGTAGCTCAATATTTATCATGCAGAGTGTGCTCTTGTTATACAGGTTCATAATCCCCTCTTCGAAGGACACCTCACTTGAGTTGTGTATAAATACACAACTCAAATCTCATTTGTATGATCTCATGTCACGATCTTCTTTTCTAACAATGGTCAATCGGTAACTCATTGAAGTAATCTCATGTCATGATCCTATTGATCTCTCATACAAAGTGTCAAGGGAACCTAAATCTTTGGCATCCTCTTATGCCTGGAATTTCCTTCTTTTATGTGTATGCATGCATTTCTTGTGTCAGACACTTGTACGTGCGTATATTCTTCTTTCTTGCTCTAGTGCATTTTTTATTGAGTTGCTGCAGAATTTCAGGTTGTTTTTTATTTAGTTGCTACAGAATTTCGGTCTGGTCAACTTAACCCCATGATACAGTCCTTGATCTGTCTCCCCAATTGTGTAGTTCCTAGCATGTCCCTAGGGACATCAAGGAGAGTTGCATGACTAAGAAAGCTTTGAAAGAAAATTTATTGAGCATGATAGTTGACTTCTCCATATTGTGATACAAGGAAATACCAAGTGGTGCAGGCATGACTCCCCTATTCCCTCCTCTTTTTACTCATCCATGACCTTTTTCCATAATGCATGATTGTCGTATTTTCCCACATCCCACCCTTGTTCCTCATTGTACCAATCTTGCAAAGCGGGAAGTGGTACTTTGTTGCCCTGCCTCGTAGTCACTCATAAGGGAAAGTGCTATTTCATTGATCTCATGATACGCTGGTTGTTGACCACTGAAGTGGCACTTGATGATTAAATGAAAGACTCCATGCCCAAGGATGATCCAGAGGACACTTGTATCATCAGATATCATCACTCAACAAAGTTTTTTAACTCTACTTCTCTCTTCTCAACATCTTTCTTGTACCCAAATTTCGCACCCTACGGGAAATTGTAATAAGTGATACTAGTAATGATGAGTTTTTGAGTTTGTAACAAGCCTAGGATGTTGGGACTCGATCAACAAAGGAGTACACCTTGGAGTGTTTCTCTATCTAGTTAATTATCCCTTCTTTTTCAAAGCCGGATAATTTTCTAGGTTTTTTCACTCATGTTTTACCCCTAAGTCGGGGTGACAGTTTGAGGGTTGAGCCCCTAACACATCTTAGTGTTTAGAGTCGATGTATATTACCATACTAGATCACACAAAAAATTCTTTGGAATTTGGTTAGGTCTAAATAGTCATTTTTTAACTTTTTAGTTTTCCGCATTGCAGAAACTAATAATAAAATTGTACCTGTAATGTAATAAGTGATGTCTAGAAAAGTTGAATGGGTATGAATAATGAAATTTGCACCTCTCACCCTCAACTTTCTACTATTACACACTTTGAGGGGTTAAAAATGTGTTTTTAACTCTCAAAACCCACTTTCCTAAGTTTAGTGGGAAATTTGGCAATTAATTATAATTAAGCCAGAAATTAAATAAATGGAGAAAAATATATCCACACATACTAAATGTTGTAAAAATGAGGTGTAAAATTATGGGGAAGTTAAAGTGAAGTCCCAAAGTGATGTGGACTCCTAAAATCAAAGAAAGAACATGTGCTCAAATAAAGTCGAATTTTTGGCATTAAATCAGAAAGTTGCTTACTTGGAAATTCGAATTTCTAAAGTTAATGCACATTTGGGAGGATTTGGGAGAATATTTGGTGGAGATTTTTGTGGGAAATTGTCACCACATGGGTTACCACCCATATACACTTGTCATCCCATCATAAAATTCGACATTAGCACATAAGGGAAGAAGAAAATGATGTCCACTTCCCAAAATTCGCTTTTTACACTTGGCATTGGAGCTCCATTCAACAAATTCGAATTTCTCTTTGGGATTGTCACCT
>APFE030584930.1:162643-184252 GCA_000404065.3 Pinus taeda | reverse complement strand
TCTGAGAAACTGATATCGCTTCAGACCTGGCAGCGCACAGACCCCGATTTGCAGCTCTGTTCAGAAAGGGTCAAGAGCTGACCGCCCGGATGGAGGCAGAGGGGTCCATGGGGACCCCTTCGTTTAAACAAATAATCATGCAAAATTAGAGGAAGAACGTAAGCGAAGGAGTCAGAATCACAGGATATGATGGCTTCAAGCAGCCTGGCGGAACAAACAAGAAGAAAAAACAAGCAGAAGGCAATGATCAAGACAGCAATACAGAAGTCAGAGGAGCAGAAGATGACAGGCCGGGAAACACTGAAAACAAAGCCACAACAAGACAAAAAATGACAGATAATAAAGGAAAATAGGCAAAAGAAGAGCGGGAGAACGCAGACAATCGGTGGGAGAACAAAGGAACGACAGGGGACACAAGCTCAAGCCACAAGAAGCACCCCCCAACGAATGGGATCTGCAAACCAATAAAAACTGATAACCTAAGGGTTGTCATCACGGATCCGGAGATACAAGCCTACCGAGATCATATGACTGAACACGCAGTCATCTGCAAATTTATGGGCATGTGGCCAACGGAAAGGACCCTATGTCAATGGATTAGGCAGCAATGGAAGCCCAAAGGGGATGTCAGATTACACCTGGGAGCTAAAGGTTTCTTCACTGTGGTTTTTACCAACCTGGAAGATAAGGACAAGATTTTTGATGGAGGCCCATATTTCATGGCCTCGGCTGGACTGTACATGCGACCATGGAAGGCAAACTTTACCCCAGAAAAAGAATCATTTACTCAAGTTCCAGTTTGGATTAGATTATTCTCTCTCCCAATAGATTATTGGGGTTCAAATGCTCTCAAGAAAATTGGAGATCGGCTGGGCACTTTCATCAAAGCCTCTGAAGCAACCCTGCAAAAGAAATACACCTCATGCACAAGAATATGCGTTGAAATGGATGTCTCGGGAGCACTGCATGAAGGGTTATGGCTTGAATACAGAGATGAAGACTACTTTCAGGCAATAGACTATGAGCAGATCCCATTTCGATGTCGCAAATGTCATGAACACAGACACCTAATTAGGGAATGCCCAATGAACAAGAAGGAGGAAGACACTAAAACAGAGCAGGGGAATAAGGCCAAAGATAACTTCATTACACCAAAGTCAAGACAGAGAGCCAATAGAAGATGAATAAACAAGGCGGGAATAGGCAAAACCAACTACAACAATACTTTTGAGATCTTAGATCCAGAATCAGACTCCGAGGATGGACTTAGAACCCAGGCAACAGATATGGAGCATAAGGAAAGGGAGGTACAAACCAGGTTTGCAGAGGAAGGGAACAAGAACGTTAGTGAAGTCCAAATGCAGGAAAGACCAGAAGAGCAGGAGGAGGACACAGACATGCTCACCAGTGATGGAGGGAGTGATGATCTCGAGCTGGAGGAGGTGCTAGCCAGGGAAGGAATGAATCTACCAGGCATAGCTGCGAAATGGAAAACGCAAGGCACATAAAACGCACCGGAGGAAGAAATCAGGAAGATAAATGATATGTTCATAGCCAGGCAGAAGGCAGAATTAGAAAAGCAGAATAGGAAGCTAGGTGTAGCAAAAGGAAGTGGTAACCACTCTAAAAGTCTTACATGGAACTCATCTAGCACCAAACAAAAGAAAAGATGAGGCAGAAGGACAAATGGTGAGGCTCTGCAGGAGCTAGGCATGATAATGATCAACTCAGGGAAGATGAAGGCACTTAGTGCCTTCTCCTCCTACCATTAAAACCGTAAGTTAATCATGAAGGTTATATCTTGGAATGCTAGAGGGTTGAACAACCAAGCAAAATAGAGAGTTCTGAAGCGTAAATTTCAAAAGTTTAATCCGGAGATCATGTTCATTTAAGAAACTAAAATGCATCAGCTCCAGCATGGCCAAGATAAACAAGAAGATCGGAAGGAATATAGATTATCTGGAAGTAGAAAGTCAAGGTCGAGAAGGCGGCCTAGCAACGCTATGGAATGCAAGAGATATTCAGATGATCTCAGCCGAAGCAAACAAACATTTCATTGTTGTGGAAGCTCAAATCACAGGTAACTCTGAATCTTTCTTATGTGTTAATGTATATGGGCCACAAAGAACAGAGGACAAAATAAGTTTCTTAAATTCCTTAAATAAACTAATTGCTAGATATCCAAGATCCAAATGCATTATAGGGGGAGATTTCAATATGATAACCACCCTTCTGGAGAAGAAAGGGGGTCTAAGAAAACTAAACAAAGATTCAGAGGCTTTTACCAGCTTCATTGATAATGTGAAATTAGTAGATATTCTCCCCAAGAGTGGCAACTTCACTTGGAATAACAGACGAGGGGGAGAAAGATTGATTGCCTCCCGCTTGGATCGATTCTTGATCTCTGAGAATATCATTTTGGATGGCATCACTGTTGAATCAGATATCCTCCCAATTGGAGGCTCGGATCACTGGCCAATTTCACTCACAGTTGCGGTGCAGAGTACTCCGAGGAACAAACCATTCTGATTTGAAAAATTCTGGCTGGATCACCCCAACTTCCTCGAGCTAGTGGAGAAATGGTGGTCCGAACCCCTAGAAGGTTTTGGCTCCAAAATGTTTAACCTACAGAAGAAGTTAAGAATCATCAAGGAAAAAATAAAGGAGTGGAACAGAACAGTATTTGGGGACATCTTTAAGGAGAAAACCCGGATAGAAGAAAAGTTGGAACAAATTCACAAGGACTGGGCTTCTGGGCACAGCAATGAGGAATATGCCGAGCAGGAGAGAAGTCTAACTCATCAATGGCACAATCGATGCAAACAAGAAGAAACCCTATGGAAACAAAAATCAAGAATCCAATGGTTAAAAGAAGGGGAGCAGAACACTAAATTTTTCCATAGATCAGCTCTAGACTACAGGAGTGCTAACAAAATTCTGGAAATAAAGAATAAAGAAGGGAACCTCTGAAGAATCACCATGACATATCAGCTTGGCTCCGGGAACACTTCAATTCCATAGCTCAGGAACCGCACTTAGACAGAGAGGAAGCCATAAAGGAACTGCTAAAAGCCATACCCAAATCTATCAACTCTGATCAAAACTGGGCCATCTGCAGGGAGATTACACTGGAAGAAGTGGAGTAAGCGGTTAATAACATGCCAAATGACAAAGCTCCAGGACCGGATGGTTTCACCATCAACTTTTACAAGGCATGTTGGCATATCATAAAGCAGGAAGTATGGGATGTCGTTGAGGACTCTAGAAGATCAGGATCAATCCTAAAATCCATCAATTCAACTTTATAGCGCTCATACCTAAGGGAGAGGAAGCCAATACCCCTGAAAAGTTCAGACCTATAGCCCTATGCAATGTCATTTACAAAATAATATCAAGAATCAGAGCCAACAGATTAAAGCCGATTCTTTCGGGCATCATATCTGAAGAACAATCGGGCTATGTAGAGGGAAGGCAGATATTAGACAATATCCTCCTGGCCCAGGAGATGATCCACACTCTACACTCAAGGAAAGAAACAGGAATGCTGATGCAGCTTGATCTCTCTAAGGCATATGATAGGTAAGCTGGAAGTACCTAGAAGCCATACTGGAAGCTTTTGGTTTTTGCAGGCAATGGATAAGCTGGGTTTTAGCCCTCATCAAATCCTCAAGATTCTCCATCCTTGTTAATGGAGCACCCTCTGAACCTTTCTCACCATCGCGGGGAATAACGCAGGGAGATCCTCTGTCCCCATTCCTGTTTGTCATTCTTATGGAAGGTCTCAGTAGAATTATAGCCAAGAAGAGAGCTGATGGAGTCATTAAGGGTCTTCAACCAATAAGAACTCTACCAGCCACCACGCATCAACAGTTCGTGGACGATACAATGTTACATGGAATCCCAACAGTCAAAGAGGCCATGGCTTTCAGGCATATCTTAGATCATTTTAGTAAAGCCTCGGGAATGGAAATAAATTTCTCCAAATCAACGATCTTCTTTTTCCAGACTCATCCAGCTATTCAGGCTCATCTATCTCAGCTTCTTGGTTTTAGGATAGGCAATCTGCCATCGAGGTATCTAGGGGCTCCCCTCACTCTCAAACGTTGGCAGAAAACACACTGGGAGAAGGTGCTAGCCAGCGTGGAAAAGAAATGCAAACACTGGACATACAGGGCTTTAAACTTCGTTGGCCGTTTAGTTTTAACTAAGACAGTGTTACAGGCCATACCACAGTACCTATTGTCTATGCTACCAACTCCCAAGGGAATTCTTCAGCAAATAAGGAACATTCAGAGATCCTTCTTTTGGAACGGTAATGGGGATAAGAAAAAATGGGCTTTGGTAGCTTGGAATAAGCTATGCAAGCCGAAATCCATGGGGGGTCTAAATCTCGTAGACCCATTAATTGTCAACAGAACCTGTGGCGCTAAACTATGGTGGAGATGGATAAAAGAACCCAATCTGCCATGGGCTAGATATTGGAAAGAAAAGTACACTCCCAATTGCAATAATCAGGACATGATCAGACTGCAAGAGGTCCCGGAAGGCTCACCCATTTGGAACCTTGCGCACAATAACCGAAGCATAGTACAGGGGAATTGCTTCTGGGAAATCCGCAATGGTAGGATACCCCTGTTTTGGGAGGACGCATGGCAGCAACTCCCAAAACTGGAAACCCCTGAACTATCGTCGCTCAAAATCTCCAACCAAAATGAGGGCAAGCACCAAGTCCACCACTACTGGAATCGGGACAACAGGGACCCCATATGGAGGGAATGGATTAGTCTCAGCAGCGACAACCGCGACGAAAGAAATGAAAGCACACAACAAATTAATGACAAAATGAAAAAAAGAAAGATTCGAATAGCAGAAGAAGCAGACAAGCTTAGATGGGGTTGGAGAGGTAACGGCAACTTCTCATTAAAAGAAGCAAGGGAAATAATGGATAAAGCTGAGCAGGAGGAGGCAGTACCATGGAACAATAAGGTCTGGGACAGCCTATTTTGGCCAAAAATCAAGACTTTCCTTTGGCTTATGATGCGAAACAGAACCTTAACCTGGGATAAGTTACGAAGAAAAGGTTTCAGTGGACCTTCAAGATGTCCAATGTGCTTAGCTGAAGAAGAGACAATAAATCACTTGTTCAACTCATGTGAATGGGCAAATCATCTATGGAATTGGGTGGAGGAAATTTTAAGTGATTCCAATAGAGACAGAGGGTCCATCCATAATACCATCCTCAATTAGTAAAATAACTTTTCCAATAATCAAAGGGTTAACAGTATATGGAAAACCACGCCAGGCTTTCTTCTATGGACAATCTGGAAAGAGTGCAACAGACGAATCTTCCAGGATGAACGCAGAAATACAGAGCACTCTAAAGAAACGATGTTAACCAACATTCAACAGCTTATTCAAACGAAATGTAAAGTGGATCCTACAGAGAAGATATCAGATTGGGACTTACGCATCCTCAAACGCTTTCGTTTGGAAGTGAACCACAGTAGCACTTCGTCGGGACACCAACAGCTATCAAATTCGGAAGCCACCCAGTGGAACTGTCCGCCAGAGGGAAGTCTGAAGCTCAATTTTGATGGTGCATCCAGGGGGAAACCCGGAACAGCAGGAATTGGAGGAGTCATAAGGAATCAGGATGGCGAAATTATTCACATATACTGCAGAGAGCTAGGAGAAAGCACGAACAACGAAATGGAGTTCGCGGCGCTCGAGCACGGGCTTAGGATTCTGAAGAATTTGCAGTCTAGCAAAGTGATTGTGGAAGGGGATTCGTCTCTGGTAATCTCAGTAGCAAAGAAGATCTATGCAGGCACCAAAGTAAGTCGGGTCACGAAACACTAGAGACTCGCCAAGGTGACGGAGAATATTGCAGAACTGATGGTTGGAATAAACGGCTTAGTTTTCCAGGCGATCAGACGCAAGGCTAATGGGCTGGCGGACTACTTGGCAAACTATGGCTTGGACAATCCAGACGAGATTTGGGACAGTTGTTGGCACCAGGTGGACTGTTCGGGCCTCAAAGAAAGGTGCATACAACTGGCCACACAGGACCTAGACAACGCTAACCGGGCTTAACCGATGAAGACGGGCGCCAAAGGTAAAGCATGACGCAACGGACCGGTAAGAAAAGAAGTTGGGATTGTTGACGCCGGACGAAAGGACATGCGCAGTAGAGGCAATTATGGCAAAAACAGGCGAAAACAGAAAGGTTTTATGACAGGGCAGGGTGCAGAGCAGATCGCCGCCGTATCCCAAGAGGAAGGGACACTTGGCAGGTATGTACGCAAGGGAATAACAGCAACATTCATTTCCGGATCTGGAGACATCCCTCAGGATTCTCAGCCATCCCGGGAAGTTATGGTGACAGGACGACCTCCTCGCCTCGTCTGAACGCGGGTAACATGGGAAAACAAATGAAGATTGACTATAAATCAACCAACCCAGGAAACAGCTTCACTGCATTTCCTTCGGGCATATCTCTGGGACACCAGATCTCTGTGAACAGAACAGATAGGGCACCATGAAAGCGGACAATTGCAGAAGCATTACGGCAAACAAGGAGCTCCAGACGGCGAAAAATATGTATGAGACTCACACCACAGCGAGGAACAAGCTCAGCGTACTGAGGACGACATCGTCGGGGAGGTTAACTGGCTACTTGATCCGGGCACGGCCTCTAAACGGGCCACACAGTTCGTTAGAACGCAGGCGGAAAGCTGGAAGGTCAAAACCTTGCTTGCCAAGGCTTTAGAATCCATGGAGGAAGCGCAGCAGCACTCCAGGCGGGAAGTCCCCATCTCTGACGAGCAACTGAACAACATGCTGGAGATCTACAAGAGTCTGGATGCCAAAATCTCTGTCGTGCATGATGTGGCGGAATTGGTTAATAAAAAGCTAACGCTGCTCATTAGACTACTCAGGCAAACTATCAGTCCAGATCCTCTGCACCAGGCGGATCAGCAACCAGCGCCCCCGAAGGAAGTTCAGAACTATCACTCCTTGCTGGCTCGGGTTGACAAGCATGTTATGGAGCAAGGTCTGGATACTCTTATTAGGTTTGGTCATCCTCCACAGTAACAGGAATTTGTTTTTCTCTTCTTTGCTGCACTTGATCGCAGCTGGTTCCAATCTTTTGTCAATGTGTCTCTGTTTACAATCCACGGGTTAGTTGGGGTCTCTGTTTTTCATTGCAGTTCTCTGCGTGGCCACCCTGCGAGGTGTGCGGTCAGCGGTTTTAGGTAGCTCTGTTTAGGGTCTGAGTTTTGTGCCGGGCCCTCTGGTTTTATCAGGCCTCGATCTGCAATGGCAGATTTTTTGTAATATATTTTTGTACTATAATACATACATCTGACTTACACAAAAAAAGAATAATTCACAATTGCAATCTTCACAAATAAAACATTGTGGAATCTAAAATACGAAACTGAGGAAATATGCACATACAAAAATATGACACTGTAAGACAATTGTCCCTAGAAAAACCCGAAGGGAAAACCACTGCAGCAGATGAGGGTTTTATTATTATTCAGCAATTTATGAGAAATTACAACTAGTTGTCTTTCATTGGCAAACCTCCGGAAAATAATGATCTCCACTGGCAAAATAATCTGGAGATTAACTATCTTCCTCAACTACTCAATCTAGCCCTCTCCTGGCAACTCACACTCTCCCAGGCTATTCGTGTAGCCTCTAGAAAATGCGCACTACTATCTCCAGAAATTCGATCAGGGACTGGAACTTTCTTACAACAAGTCGTCATGCCTCCCTCTGCTTCTGGAACCCACTCGCTTTGCCTCCGAAAATAGATTCGGCCTCTAGCAACTGAAACATGCTCTCCTCCAGCCACTTGCACTGGGAAATCTAACCACTCGCACTAGCCGATGCGTGTTGAATTTCCACGACATTGGTGTGAAGATAAAATCTTAAAATCTTTGACGCTACCAAACCAAGAAGCTAAACAAAGCTACTTTGCACAAGGGCACAATATAACGCAGTAAATCAATCCCGCGCACAACAAGAACAATAAGAATAATATATTTAACCCACCTTGGTTATATTATCAACATATCATACAATAGTCTAGGGCTCCCATACAAGGGATAATGGCCCTCAATTATCCACAAGTACAAGAATACAAGATACAATGACTATCTTGTTGCTTTAGTGCACAATAACAACCTTTACGTGATATCGCGTCTTATCGATCCTTCGCTTCTGTTCTGCTGCAAGTCAATTTTGCTTCAATGAACAAGGTTTGATCCAATCTGCTCTTCTAGTTTGGCCAATACCTGAGCTCCAACCTGCCAATCTAGTAGCTTCTTTCGTCCATCAAAGAGCTACACATTAGGCTCCAATCTTCACCCAATCAGGCAACAGTCAACGTCCTTCTTATTTGCTTCTCTAGCGCTACTTTCCGCTACCAACACGCTTCCCTCCACCGGTCCAATCACACCCAATCCAACAACCAATATCCACTATGAAATTTACTCCTAGGAAAGGGCTACTAACTACCAAGTTTGCCCTCTTCCAATTGCCTTCCACAAACTGCAATATGATCCTCCTAGCAACAAACTCAACACAAAATCATCCACATACCTGTACTTGAGAGTTGGTGCATTTGATGTAGCTTATCAATCTAGTTAGGGCATCATTTCAAACCATGAAAACCCTCTCTAACCACTACAAAAGACCTTAAAATTAATGTGGCTTCCCTTCTTTTCCTTATTGCCTCCACGCTGCCTGTTCCCTTTCTTTTTTCTCTTGGTAATAGGCCTTACGACCCTCCTAACATGCCCAGAACAGGCTTGTGGTGCCTCTGTAATGACTACAGGCCCTGCGACGTACTAAATAAAGGGAGATCCACCCTTAAACCTGCACCAAACAATCCAGAACAATGTGGTTTAGCCTCGACTATACCTCGGCCTTCTTCAACCCAAAAAATAGACTTGAAAATTGCCCTTATGCTACTTGACCTTCTCATTCTTGGACAACGGCTAACACAACTGATGATTTTCTATGAATTGTTGCACATGGATGTGTTCAAATCAATGTTGCGAAAATCGTTACCGGGAGTAAATCGACGAGGGGAAAAAATCGTAAAAATCGGCAAATTTATCAAATCAAATAATAAAATTAAAAAAAGCCAAGATTTCTTCCCAAAAAATCGGGATTAAATCCTGACTTTTCAAAATGAAAAAATCACTAAATTAATCGCTTGATATTATTGGGAAAATGAAAAAATCGCAGTTTTTTTATGTTATCGCGATAAAATCGCGATTTTGGCAACACTGGTTCAAATGAATCTCAATCACCTCTTATTTATACAAAACAACATGGCTCAACGAATTACCCAAGACACATGACTTTTGGACATTCCTCATTCAAGCCTACATGACTTGAATGCGCCCAAAAATCAATTTATTAACTTCGAAAACCCATATCTCATCAAGCACAACTCGGGTTTTGACAATTCTCTAAGCATTGGATTCCGCTCGCCACCCTTTATCATCTCCATCCATCACATGTCCAAAACGTGCCATGGTTTAGGCCCAAACATCAACGGGTGCAATACCCCAACCTTAGGTTCCAAGCCCACAAATGACTTTTGTTGTGCTCCAACCTCCAAACCCCATAGGGCTAGGAGTACCTCTTGTTCTCAGCCGAACTGTAATGGCACTGAGACAACGTTTAGGTCGGGGGTTGTCATCCTAATCCTCGACATCTTTGTTCTAGTTGTCTCCCAACAGCGGGCTATGGAGGGTAGTCCTATGGAAATGAAATTAAGGAAAAAAAGTTGGGAACCAACTTTGCCCAAGAGACACAGTTGAGTGGCCTAACCACTTGGTAAATATTTAGCAAGATTAACGATTTGATTAGATTTAGTTTGCGACAAGTCCCTTATTGAGTCAAGAGTTCTTGCTTATTATAAATTAAAACCAAGTAATCAGATGGACAATTGTTGCTTGTATGATTAGCTAACCTATATGCTTATGCAAATCCTAGGATCTAGGTGTGATGCAAGGATCTTGGTTAATTTTAATTATATCCCTAGTCTAGATGTAACCTTCCCTTAACGATTTTGAAGCTATGCTCTAAGGTAGGTTGTGGGAAAGAGGCGAACAAAAAGCAGGAAGAGGCCTGATTAACGATACCTTATGTTAGGCTCCTATCACCAGATGCTTCCGGTGCTGCAGAGACTGTCGCTCTAATCACTACAAAGTCACTATGTTAACCACCGAAGAGTGACTAAGCTCTTCAAGCTAGGTGTGAAGGGTGGCCATGTGTTTCTATCAACCAAGTTCATGCTTGGAGGTAAGTTTTAATGCAACTAGTTCCTAGAATTCTTGTGCAATGATGATGAGTGAAATTATATTGAGTTAAGATTTTTTGGGCTCTTTAAGTACTTAATGTAAATTATCTTATAGCAAGAGTACTTAACAATAATGATATGACAATCTTAAACAAGATAACTGCTTAAGGATACAAGTGCAAGCTTTCAACTATAGATTAACCCACAAGATGCTTAACCAATTTGTGATAAGAACTTGGAGCAATTTATCCAATTATCAATTAACCAATGGTTACACGATGTCAACCGCAATTACCAAAGATGATTCTCAACAAGATATTTTGTGATCTTATTATTCAATGCTAACTATCAAGAGATGCTCAATTGGATTCAATCAATGCTTATAACCACAATATCTTAAACAACCTTAGACAAGATTAGAAGACTTAGGGTTTGAGTGACTAAGTGTCAATTTAACAAATTCTCAAATTCAACTTAAGATAAGTCAACGTTAGATCAGTTGTAATACCTCATAAATTCAGCACTTATTAGTCATATCTCAACAGTTAGAAAATCTCTTTAACTCATTAAATTTGCCAAGCATATGAAACAGAAAATTTCTCAATGATTAGCCAAAATAAATTTATGATTTGCAGACCTCTTAAGATGTAACAAATGAATGTTATGACAGCAGTAAGAAAGTTATAACAACAGTATGGAAAACACCTTAGATCCAAGGGACAATAAGCTAATGATGACTAGATATGATTAGTGAGATACCCAACAACTTGCCAAAGTAAAATATGAGTTTCAAAGCACTTTAAAATGCAATATTCAGAAATAAATCAGATCTGATATAACTTATTACAGCAGCAAGTAATGTGAAAATGCCATCATTGCAGCAATTGATTTACTTTTCCTACTTATTCCACAATAAGTTATTCATGAAATTACTTCAATAAATATTGCAGCAGATATAACACCGTAATACAGAAACAAACATATGCACAAGAATCAACACATTGACACAGTTATTTGGAACAACAGTCCCCAGAAAAACCCAATGCGGGAAAAACCGGTGCAGCAAGGGAGGTTTTTATTATTCAACAATTCTTCAGTACAACAGGGTGCCAAACTAGCTTACCCATAGAGAGAAATAATTCTCCAGCACTTTTCCCAATCCCAGCGTCAGCCGGGCTGACCTCTGCGTGGCTTTCCAACCCTCTGCGTCAACCTTGGGCCTCTCTACGTCACCCACGCAGGCCCAGCTTGTGACTGCACAGTCTTCTACTGCCTCCACGTCTTCCTTAAAAGCCCTGCGTCTGCCTCTCCTACCTCAGCGCTAATCTTCAGTGTTTGATCTCCCCTCTCTACTCCGTACTTGCTGCCTCTTGACTGCTCACTAGACCACGGGTTCAATTTCTCAGCTAACCCCGCTCCAGAAATTGAGCTGACTATTCTCCCTCAGTGTGTTCTCCAAGTCACCCTCAATCGTCCTCTTATACTTTTCTCGTTGACACATCAATGGCCAAGATTAAGTCCCTAATCAACGGCTAAGATTAGATCTGGCTTGATGCATGACTTTTGGACCATTCTAACACAGTTTTATATTAATTCACATTAATATTTTATTTTCCCTAAGTTTAAACTTAGGGACTCCATTAAAAAATAAAAATATTAAATATTTTAATATCTTCCAAACTGTTTAGAATCTGCCTAAACCCTTTTTCGGTATTAGAGATCTCATGTGCCTTAGCCTCTCCACCAATTTTTGTGGCTAGAGCACATCAAATGCTATCCCAAATCAACAATCCCTTTTAGCGAGGAATATGCTATAGTAATACTCCTCGCTGAGCATCTCTCTAATCATCTGGCATCAATCCCTGTGTTGATGCTACTCTTGCTGCCCAACATCCTCTGCACTGCTGCATCCTGTACTGCTAACCATGGCCCTGCCACTGCCACTGTTGCATCCATACGGCAACTCACTCTGCATCCATGTTGTTGTTGGTCCTTTCTCCCAACACTGCATCCGCACTGCAACTCCCTCTGCATCCTTGTTGTTATTACTTCCATTTATGCTACTAAAATGGGTTCTTTACCATCCCCATCTTTTTCCTTGAAGTAATCAAACTTAGTCCTTCCAAGGGCCTTGGTGAGGATGTTCGCCACCTATTCTCTTGTAGGAGTGTAGCTCAACTGTACAACTCCTCGTTGGACACAGCCCCTGACAAAGTGACACCAGATATCAATATGCTTCGACCTATCATGAAACACTAGATTCTCATACAACTTGATGTAACTTTGATTATTGCACATGATCACGGTCACCTCCATATTCCTTCTGAACAGGTTCACAAGCAATTTTCTAAGCCATATGGCCTCACGTGAAGCTGTGCTTGCTGCCATATATTCTACCTCAGATGAGCTCAGAGCCACGGACTTCTATTTCCCACTACACCAGGGGGTCATTCCCAATCCAATCTTGAAACAGTACCTAGAGGTAGTTTTCCGATCCACTAAACTTCTTGTCCAATCTGCATCAGTAAATCCACTCAAACTAATATCCTTACCTTTAGTGTACAAAAGCCCATAATCGATTGTTCTATGTAAATACCTGAGAACGTGTTTGCCTGCTACCTAGTGTGCCCTCTTTGGTTCCACCATGAACTGACTAAGGGTGTTTATAGCGTAGCAAATGTCTGGCCTAGTATTGACCAGATACATCAGGGACCCTATGAGTTGCCTGTATAGGGTGGGATCGACATCCTTGTCTTCGGATGCATCAATCTTCTTCCAGTTGGTGATCATTAGCGTAACCATAGGTCTATAATCCTCCACCCTGAATCTTTTCTGGATTTCCGTACCATACCTCCCTTGCCCAAGGAAGATTTCTCCCTTCTGCTGCCAAACTTCCAACCCTAGGAAGTAGTACATTCGTCCCAAATCCTTCAGATCGAATTTTGTGGCTAGATTCTTCTTGCAGTTCCCAATAAGTCTGGATGATCCTGTCAGAAAGAGATCATCTACATACGATACTAAGATTAGCGGCTCGTTCTCTACAACCAGATAGTAGAGATTCGGCTCTGCGTCGCTCTTGACAAATCCCATCATCTACAAGTAGCCATCTATTCAACCATACCATGCACTTGGTGCCTGTTTCAGCCCATACAAGGATTTCTTCAATCTGCATATATGAGACTTCTTCTCATGAGTTTCAAAGCCCTCTGATTGTTCAATGTATACCTCTTCTTCTATTACCCCGTTCAGAATAGCCGTTTTGACATCCATCTGATGGATCTCCCATCCCATCTGGGCTGCAAGAGATATCACGGTTCTAATAGATGTATACCTGGCTACCAGGGTGAAGGTCTCCTCATAGTCAATCCCTTCCTTTTGAGCATACCCCTTAGCCACAAACCTGGCCTTGTATTTCTCAACACTGTCGTTTGCAATGTATTTGTCTTGTAGATCCATCTTGGACCTACCACTGATCTGTCTTGAGGTCTTTGGCACCACCTCCTAGACATTGTTTACCATTACGGAGTTGTATGCCTCGACCATCGCATCAAGCCAAACCTGATGTTGAGCTACCTCTTTGAAACATGCAGGCTCTCCATCCTGAGCTACTAATGCTTGATATCTATTCGGTTGTTTTCGCTCCCTCTTATTGTTTCTTGGCGCACAGATGAAGTCCTCTATGTCTCACAGAATCTTACAAAGTTCCCTGCTGGTTCTTCCTCTGCCAGCAGGTGCTTCTGTTCGCTCCTCCTCCTCATCCTGAGAATCTTCCCATCCTGAGGAAGAATTCTTTACTTCTATTGGTTGAAGAGGCTTAACCAACGGCTCCTCTTTCCACTGCTTTGTTGTAGCATTTTTTGGTTTTGTTAAGTTACAATCAATTAGCTAAAAACTGAAAATATTTTTCAAAAAATGTTAAGCTAGCATATGGACAAAAAGATACCAAATAAAATATTAGGAAATATTTTGATAAATATGTCCATATCAAAGAAAATGTTAGAATATATGCCCTAAAAATGAAGGCAAGTATAAAATGTTAGGTTAGAGAGAAAAGCAAAAAATAAAACAATAAACTATGAAAGTGTGCAAGTCTGAGTGCCACTACTTTTTAATTTATTATGCAAAATAATGGTTGTGTGCAGCTTGTCATAAATACCACAACCCATGATAGTCAAAAAGTTTAATCTTGACTAGTTCATGAGTTAAATTTCATGTTTATAGTTAAAGAATAAAGATCTAGCCAAACTGTTTAGTCTTGGTAGATCAGTAGTTATGTAGAGAATAATAAGGAGCTCATTAGTTTAATTTGAGACCTTGGATGTTATAAAGTTAGAATTAGATAGTTTGCTTTTCAATAGAAAAAGGAAACAAAACGGTCTGCTAGCCTAAATGCACCCAATTAAGTGAAGAGAAAATGTTAGAGTAAGTAAATGGGTAGGTAGAAGAAAAGTTGCAAAAGTACAAACTTGATTGAGGCATAAGCACATTTATCATGCTTGATCATGTGTTTCAGTGTGCAGGAAGTAGTTATGAAAGTGAAAAGATGTTCACAAGTTGATTTTACTAACTTCCCATCATTTCTTTTCACCCCAACTACATCCTTACTAATTTCCTCATTATCCCATCATTTCCTAAGAAAATTACCCTTTTCCCTTCATTTTCACCCTTTCCCTTGGTTTCACACATCTTTCCTAGCAAATTACCCTCCAAGGTCATTTCCTTACCCAAAAACCCCTTTTCCCTAGTGTGAAACCCATTCCCCTTTGAAAAAATCATGGTCCCCTTGTGATTCCCCTAAAAACCCATAAAAAACCCTTTACCCTAAGAGTATTAATTCCCCCCTCTACTTTATAAAGTTAACTCTACCATACCCATAAAACCCCTTTTAACGAAAGTTTTATTAAACCCTACATTACTTAACAAACCTCCGCAAATCACCTTTTTCCCAATATAAGAACTCTTTTAACCCACTCCTTCATGTGGTTAAATAAACCCTGTTGTCGTTAACCTTGATCCCACTCGATAAACCCGTGCATTATGTTTTTAACCCGCTTATGTTTAAACCCCACTTATTCATTAAAATAATTACAAATCCTTTGTAATTATTCCCCGAGCCCCACTAATCTTCGCGCTTGTGCCCTCCATGCAACATTACCGCGCAATAGTCGTCAAATCAGATCTAACGACCCACAACCATATCGCGCACTCGCAATCTCCGAGCTTTACCCGCCCGAGAGCACGCAAGATTCGTGGTTTTGCTCTAGCCCCTTGAGATTACGTGGCAGCTCCACGTTAACTCGCATGCCCTAGAAGAAAAATCACCCCACAACCAAAAGTTGTGTGATGAACCTTCGAAACTGCTCCCTGCGTACGATAAAACCATTCATTGTTCACTTAACCCTTCCGCGCCAAATTTTAAAAGTTTCTCGTTTAAATGCCAAAACCCTCACTTTCGCTCTTTTCGCCCGTTTACACAGTAAAACCTGTATAACCCATCTTGCGCCACCCTGAACCTCTAAAACCTATGTTGACCTCCAATTACCATCCAAACGCTGCTAGGCCTTTGTCCATACATTATCCTATTCCCAAAAGCCATTGTGGCCCTCCCTACCAACCTGTGTTTTTCTTAACAATTGTTGTATTTTGCAGGCAATCATATAAACCCTGATTGTTCCAGATTCACAAGGAAATCCATTCAAAAGCCTTTATTCATAAGAAAAAAAAATAAAATACATTTATTATAGAGCAGAAGGAAACAATTTACAAAGGTAGTAAATAATAAAACAAAGAAGAAATCCTTCACACAGAAACAGTGAATGTTAAACAGAGGAGGCAGATAAAGATATACAGTTAAAAGACAAACATATGAAACATACAGAAAGATGATCAATATCCAACTACCTGATACTGACACATGTAAAACTAAATGATTTATTGTTGGACCACACAATAAAAACTTGAAATGTACAGTAAAAGTAAAAAGCACAGTAAAGGTTATTGACAAGTCAACAAGGTCAAAAAGTACCAAATGAAAGGTCATAAGTAAATATGACATCCAGTGTGAAGACCAAACAGCCAAGCAACATAAAGGGCAAAAGATCAAAGACCAAAGCCAACATAACCTAAATAACAAGGACAACAAACAGCAGTTCAATCGTTGTCTCTATCTTCTTGCATGAAGATATTTTGTTTTCCTTGAATAAATCTATTTTTGTAAAAACAGTTTAGGATATTTTCTTAGTTCTACTGTTGTATAAATAACTCTCCTTACGAGTTATTATGGGTTGACCATTGAAGAAGAGTTCCACCCTTGAAGAAAGGTGACACCCTTGAAGAAGCATTTGTAAACATTTGATGTACTTAGCTTTTCTAGACCCTTAATACAAAGCAAAGGATTCTGAATTCAGTTTTACACTGTTTGTGTTTCCTGTAAGTTTTTCCAATAATACACATTATGTTTTTCTTCATATTCTTATGTCTTACAGAGATACCTCGGTAGGAATAATTGTGTTTCAATCTATTCCTATAAGCTTCTGAAGGGATAATCTATAAAGAGAATGGATTAATGAACTGTCTGTTTAATTAATTCCCTCTGAATCAATAAATCATCAGCATCTTGTTGTAAGCTTAAGCATATTCTCGTGAACCTTTTGAACATTGGTCAAAGGTTTTCATACTTATGATTGTTTAATTTTTTGCCTAAAAACTGTAATAATCATATTATTTTTTGTTTTTTCTCACCACTATTCAAGCTTTCTCACTGTGTGAAATTTTATAGCAACCCTAGGTTTTGGAATTAATATTACTCAAAAGGTTAGGCATTACAGTGTTACATCTGTTTCATTCATTGGCCCTCCAAATTAGAACATAAACCCCCAAAACAATTATCTTAGATGCTCTGGCTTGATCGTTGACCATTATCAACTCAGAGGTCCAACATGCTCCTCGAAGGCATCTCGCGAGATCTTCTGAGAGCCTTGTCCTCCATGAACTTTATATCTCATCATACTACTACCTTCCTGCGCCCTGGAAGATACATTTAGTATGCCTTAGCGCGTTCTCGCTATATCCCATCAGATATCGCTTTTCCGCAGTCTGATCCAGCGTCTTCCTCTTTTCTTCGGGTATGCAGCAATATGCTAAACTGCCAAATATCCTGAAATCACTGACTTCAAGGTCTTCCCTATGAAGACTTTCTCTGAAGTAATCTTGCCCAATGCTCGATGAAGAGTCTTCTTCTGAACATAGACTGATGTGTTCCAGGCTTCTGCCCACAGGAATTTTGGCATATCCTGATCATACATCATGGCCCTAGCTGCTTCTATAATAGTCATGTTCTTTCTTTCTGCTAGCCCATTCTGCTCCAGATTGTAGGGAGTTGTCCCCTCTCTTCCCAGTCAGATTCTCCACCAGAGCCTTAAAATCCTTGAATCGACAAAAAAACTTCATCCTTGGTTTTCAGAAAATAAATCCAAGTTTTCCTTGAGTTGTCATCAATGAAGGTAAGGAAATACTCGGCACCACTGAGAGCTTTGACAGAGATAGTTCCGCAAATATCTGAGTGTATCAATCCTAGTACACTCTTGGCCCTGTGCTTGCTCCTAGGAAATGTTGCCTTGGCATAATTTCCTAGAGAACATCCACTGCATACATCATCTTGTTCTGTACTTGGATCCTCAACTCTTGTTACAGTGCTCCTGAGAATTCTCAGAGCTCCATGGTGCAAGTGGCCCATTCTTTTGTGCCATAGTTCGTTCAAGTCGTTGTCTCCATGACTGCCTATTAGTGCCATTGGTGATTCTAGTTGTAATCTATACAACCAATTACTTTTGATCCCGATCTGTACTTTCTTTTTCCTGCTCAGGTGTTTGACGTATACCTTCTCCTTGATGAAGTAGACGTCATAGCCCTTGCCTTGTAGTTGTGATACGGAAATTAAGTTCATCCCCAATCCTGGTACATGCAGCACATTTGAAGCACAGAACCATTCTCCCGATTCTGTCTGAAAGACTATGGTACCCTTTCCTACAGGGTACACATTGTCTTGTTCCCCATGGTGAACTGAAAGTTCATCTTCTCTTCTCGATATTCTAAGAAACACTCTCTGATTGTTGCCATATGCCATGAGGCAACACTATCTATATACCATACTTCTGATGATGCAGCGCTGGTCATACACGCCACTACTTCTTCTAGTCTTGAAGCTAACATATAGAATCAACATCTCTTTCTCTTGTTCAATCTTCTGAAAATTTGTGTGAGTCCCCTGACGTGGATGTCTCTGCATCATGGTCTCGACCCATAACTGACTTTCCCTTCCTGTCTCTGATTACTCGCTCTGATGCCATGTACCCATGAGGTATTCAAAGATGTATTCAGAATTTGCTATTGCTTAATAATAATAAACCCTAAGAGTTGTTGCACCGGTTTTCCTGCATTAGGTATTTTCGGGGACGTTTGTCCAAAAATAACTGTGTTAGTGTGTTGTATTTTCTTTCTTGCTCAGTCTCTTGTTTCCACATGATATTTAATTAAGTGAAGGTTGCAGTGTATGTATTTCGATATTTGACGTAGGAAACTGCAAGTAATTTGTTTTAAGGAATTTAACAAATAGGAGAAAGATCATCAGTTGCTGCAGTAGGGATTCCGGTTGAGGAATTTTCGCATGGTATCAGAGCTATAGGTGAAGCAAGAAGAGCAGAGCCAGTAGATCCAGCGCTAAGCAGAAGAGGGAGATCGAAAAGCTCTAGGAGTCAACAATTCTAGCCAGAGGGCTAAAATTTTGATGCATTGTCTCTCCAAGTAAGTCGACGGAGAGAAGGGCTTCCAGATCGAATTTTTGTCTGGGAAGAGGGAGCAGCGTTGAAGCCTCAGCGTGAGGAGAGTTGGTGACACGTAGATTTTTCTGCAAGTAGTTTGCTAGGTAGAAGATCGTCAGAAGAAAGAGGAGAAGCACGGAGGAGGGAATTTCTTCCTCAGAGAATTCCTAGCCAAGGAATTCGAATTATCTACAGTGGAGCAACAACAGGGGGCAGTGATTTTACTAGCTCCAGGAGGTAGTGCCTAGGCTAGCCCATCAGCAGCACAAAGGAGAGAGAAGATCATTTGACATTCTATTTTTGTAAGAAATGGCAACCAGTGGCTTCAGGGATCAGAACAGGTTGGACAGAGCATCCAACTATGCAATCTGGAAGGCAAGAATGGCATTCCTTCTAGATGAGCATACCCTCTAGACATATGTCGACAACGTAGTGGTTGTCCCTGCAGATGCAGATCCATTGAAAAAATACAGATCAGAAATGGTGAAGGCCAAGAGGATGATCCTTGATGGAGAAACGGATCACGTGGTGTGTCATGTCGCTCGCAGAGAGGCTGCTAAGGAGATGTGGGATGACTTGGCTACGTTATATCAGGAATCTTCCGAGCAGTGGAAGATGTACTTGGAGCAGAAGCTGAGATTTGCTCAGATGGAGAACAGGGAACATGTGGAGCCATTCCTCACAAAGCTGAAGGAAACCCATGAAAAGTTCTCTGTTGCGTGGTATACACCTCAGGATTCAAAATGGGTTAGATTGGCCCTCAATTCTCTCAAAGTTGAGAGGCAAGTATTTGTCCAAAGTATCCCAGGCAAAGCATCATTGCAGAATTGGGATGAGATGTGGACAGCTCTAAAACAAGAGGAGTTGAGGAGAGACTTAGTCAAGCTCAAACTTGATGGAAGCAGCAGCAACAGTGGGTCGAAGCCCATAGAGAAGGAGGATAATGCAACCCTTTCATTGAAGGGACATGAGAAGCAGTGGAGACGTAAGAATGACGTCTCAAAGATCAAGTGTTTCAGGTGTGGTCTAATGGGTCATTACACTACTCAGTGTCCTCTCAAGAAGAAAAACAAGGATGAAAAACACTATTCGAAGGTTACGCCTGCGAAGATCGAAGAGGAGTTTACCATGACAATCGAGATACCTCCAATACAGAGGTAGGATGATTTGGAGTTATAGTTCGAAAAAGGTACAGATGGACAGGAACCTTGAGGAGTCCACCTCTTGGATCAATACCTTGCTACAAGAGCCCAGTTTTGTGGTAGTACGATGGACTAGTGTCGGATCGTACAAAGTAGCGTCAGCGAGACAGTTGCAATGGCTAGGATTGCCAGAGACTGAACAGCGCAAAGCAAAGTTGGCAGCAATACAGATGGCACAGAGCAAAGCTCAGCAGCAATGCAGTAGATTCAGAGGGTCAATGCAGAGAATAGCAGCAGTCAAGATCCAATGTTCACATGGTATCATACTAAACACAGTTAGCACAGTAATTTTGGATGCTTTTTTGTTGCTAATAGAGTAGCAGCAACATTTTGCAGTGCAATAGCAATTGGCAATGCTAGCATCAACACAGATGCAACACCTGAGAGGGAGATGTAGTATGGAGGCAATGATGACAGTGGCAGTGTCAGCAGCAATACAGTTACAGCAGCAGCGCTATAGTTGGTGGAAAGCATGTCAACCATCAACAGCGCATAGGACAATGCTTCAGAGTCAGAGTGGTATGCAACAACGTATATTGCTAAAGCACAATCCTCGCTAACAGGGAGTGTTGATCTGGGGTGGCATCGAATGTGCTCTAGGCCTCAAATTTTGCAGGGAGGCTTGGCCACATGCATTCGAAAAAACCTAGAAAGAGTTTCAAGAAATTCCACCCAGAGACAATTTAATTAAAATAATTAATATTTTTTAATGGGACCTGTTGACCACTACGTGTCAACTACCCATTAGCAGTACACCCCATTTTTCGCAAAAGGGATAGCGCTTGACCGACATGTCTGTGCCTATCATCATCATCCCGATCATATTGTTTTGTAAACCCAGTCTGCATGTGTGAATTGTAAATAATTTTAGCAGAGTTGTGTCATGTATGTAAATTGCCTAGGTGGACCTAAATTTCTAGTGATAATCTACGTTCCGGAAGGTTTTTTGTCTCACCGATCCATGATCGACAGAGTTTTCCTTCAGCCTAACCCCAGAGTCGAAATGAATTTTGTCATTAGAATCTTAGGGGAATCCTAGTGCGTTGATGTGCTAGATTATATTGTGTCGCAGAACTAGGTGGTCTGTGTCAAATGGGTTTTCCCCCTTCAGATGTAAAATTGTAAAAGTCATGATGTAAAGTGTCTTGAGAGTTAGAAAATGTTTTAATCCCCTCATAGGTCCTAAGTCCTAAGTCCTAGGTCCTAGGTGATTTTTCCAAAAGCTAAGTTCGAAGATCCATTTAAAAATAAAAAATTAAAA
>APFE030584930.1:149268-162559 GCA_000404065.3 Pinus taeda | reverse complement strand
TAACAAAATAATAATAAATCAAATTTTTTGAGTAAATAAATGCAAAATTTCAATTTTTAATATACTAAAATGCATTTACAAATTCGACAGATGAGATTAAAAGATATCTTGATCCTCATCGACGGTCGAGATCATTTTGACATGGATCACTCGAATTAGCCGTTGGGAATTTTTCCTTTAAATAGGGTGCTAGGTGTCATTTGAGATTAGATTTGATCCGAGAGTCTGGTGCTAAAGAAAGCTCTCTTGTAGTTATGTTTTGTGCAATAAAGAAAGACTTTGGGGTTAAAAATCTTGTTGGTGTTACTCTACTGGAAATGCTATAAGATCTTTTATTCTTTCTGCATAATTTTATTTTCAGCTATTGATTTTAGCTTGATGAAGATTGATTCAGGCACAGGTATCTTGCCTGATCTTTAGGGTTTGAATAATAGTTTAGATTCTGAAATATAATGGCAAGTATCTCCATTTGATCTGGATTTCACTATCGTTTTTTCCCTCTATGTTAATGGTTGATTTTACATTGTGCAGGAAACTTAGTTTCGAATTTACCGGGCGTTAGGGGAAGTTCTCGGCTGAACCAGCCAACTCCCGGATTGTGTTTTCTGAAAGAGCCCAACCAGTTGTAATCCCGGGCTTATCATCTGAAATTTTTTCATGAATGCATGCAAAGTTTTTCTTAAGTATCTCAAATTAAGTTTAAAATTCTGAAAAATATTTCTGTGGATTATTGACAAATCTCGTTGCTTAGAGTCATTAATCTGTAAATACTGTAATTATTTAGCTGATTTAGGGTTTTCAGTTTTGTTTCCTGCACATTTTACTTCTGGGTTTCTGTTTTTGCCATTGCAGGTTGCAGGACTGAAGAGGAGATTTTCGTTTGAAGCCAGATCTAGGCCCTGGAGGGTAAGATCTGGCTTCAGCATCATTTTTGCAGAGATATCAGCGGATTTTCAAATCTTCCAAAGGAATTTGAGGGGTTATCAAAGCAGTTTTGCTAACCGAGGGTTTCAATTTCAGTTGCTTTTAGAACTGGAAGTCTTTGAGAGGGTATCGTTTTTTATTGCAGGAAAAAATTTCTTGAAAATTTTTTATTGTTGTGAACTGGGTAAAATCCTTGTTGCTTCACCAACTCCAGATTCGTTACCGTTGCATCAGCTTACTGTACCTGCAACTCCCACTCTGTCCCTAAAGCACATCTTTGCCATCCTCACGCAGTTTTTTTGTCCCACAACCTCAACGTTCTCATCCCTGTCGTCGCTCCTCCTTCATTGGTGCTCCACGGATCTGCAAACCCTTTCGCTGCTCCCACCTGCGTCTAGTCCTCAGCTTGTGTTTCCTTGCTCCCAACGCACTCTGCCAACCTTTCATGTCATTTACATTTCTCCTCTGCTTGTAGTGTTTTTCCTTCTTTTCCTTCCTGCATTCTCCCTCCTCCATCGATTCACAAACTCCTCTCCTGCTGTGTGTGGTCTCTCCTTGTTGTCGTCCTATAGTTCTCATTTCTTCCAACATTGCCCCGGGCTACAGCTACAATCCACTTGATGCCTCCTGCGTGAAGCAATTCCTACCCTCACTGCAGTTCTCTTCACGCTTCGCCTAACCTACAGACAAAATCGTTGCTCGTGCGCTCTTCCTCCTCACGTCGACTCCCCTCCACGGCTTCTTCGAAACTGACATACAAACGCATCTCCGCCTGCCGTCGAGCATCCTCATGCCTTCAACCTGCAAAGAAAAATAAAAAACGCGTTCTATTTCTTTTTTTTTTATTTACCTATGGTTGTCAGTATATGTTAGGAATTAGGGTTACGTTTTGA
Source organism: Pinus taeda (assembly GCA_000404065.3). NCBI lineage: Eukaryota > Viridiplantae > Streptophyta > Pinopsida > Pinales > Pinaceae > Pinus > Pinus taeda. The sequence continues at coordinate 160,742 of APFE030584930.1, read as the reverse complement.
TTTTTCAATTTTCCTTTTGATATTTCAATTTAGGATTTAACGCGTCATTTTATATTTCATAATTTTTGTTAAAATTTCGTTTCATTTAAATTTTAATTAGATTTAGATTTTATAGTTTAGAATGTCACTTTCATTTAATTAGGGGTTTGATCTTTTAGTTTGTTTAATTTAGTTTTAATTTTTGTTTAAAGTTAAAAAATACAAAAATACAAAAATTTTAAAAAAGGGTTAGTTTGGATTTAAATTCAGATTTAATTTTTATAGATTGATTTTAAATAAATCAAAAAAATCAATAAAAAAAATCCATAAAATTTAAAATTTCTTTTTTTTTTTGACTTTAGTTTTAATTAGATTAGATTTTATAAAAAATATATGTATAAAAATTAAAAATATTTTGAAAAAGATTACCAAAAAAAAAAAATCGAAAATTTGTTTTTTAGTTTCTTTTGGTATTTATTTTCCATTTCTCTATAGCTAGACGCACTTAAATGTTTACTTATAAGTTGGCTATATGAAAGTGGCAGCTAGTCAGCATTTAAATTTTATGATCATTTAAAGCACTTAATTTTTCTTGAAGTTTAATTGCTGGATCATCGTTAAGGCGTTGTGCATTTGCTGAAAATCTTACATCATTTGGGTTATTTGATGATAAATGATTGTTTTACATGGTTTATACTTCTGCAACATCTAATAAATAATTATTTAATCATTAACTCCATAAGGCACTGGTACATTAATTCTTAAAATGAATCAGGTGCTAAATCGCCTTGTTGTGTCTCCCAACCCAACTGATCCACAGTTGGTCATCTTTTGTCCCATAGGGTCTACCCCGCTTAGCCACGGGAGACAGGCTTAAACGGAGAGATCGGGGATCAGGGTGACAGCCCCCGGTCTGAGTGTTGTCGTGACAATCTGTGCGACAACAGGGCCCTAAGTCTGAAGTTAGGAAATTAAAAATATTAATGGGTATTAATCTAATTGTGGGTGTAACTTCTATAAAAAGACCAGTATCAAGCTAAAATGATCTGAGCTATTTATTAGCTTTTAATCTAGGTCGTTGAATGTCAATGAGAAGATTATTTAAGGGAGCTTAAGGGTCATTTGGAAAACACACCGAGAGATCAAAAGATCGAATTTCTGAAGTGAGAAGTTCTCATAAGCAAGTTCTGATCGAGGAGATTCCTTGCAGTTGAGGGGCAAGGATAGCATCCGGAGAGATATTTTCACAGTCGGAGAATCATTAGCAGAGGGAGGCAGAAAGTGATCCAGTAGCTCACACAGAGGCTGATGAAGAGCCATGCCGAGGGTGAGAAAGAGTCTGAAATTTTGTTGGGCAGATTCAGTTTTAGAAGTCGAGAGTCGAGGTGTGAGACCGGGATGCTGAGAGCAGAGACTTTGGGCAACAAATCGATCATTAGGCTGGGTGACGCAGTACCTAGAGGAGTTGATGCAGGGATTGCGTGAGGACTGCACAAAGGCAACGTAGGGCCTGCCAAAGGCACCTCATCCAGTGACCGGATCAGTTGATATTTTTCTCAGTGATTGTGTGAGGTAATCTCACAAATCTTTCTACCAATATTTCTCTTTGTAACTGAATAACCTATGAGGTATTCAGAGATGTATTCAGATTTTTCTATTCCTTAATAATAATAAACCCTTAGAGCTACTGCACCAGTTTTCCCTCATTGAGTTTTTCCGAGGACATTTGTCCAAAAATAATGGTGTCATTATGTTGTATTTTCTTTCTTGATCAGTCTCTTGTTTCCGCATAATATTGAATTGAGTGAAGATTGCAGTGTATGTATTTTGATTTTTGTCGTAGGAAACTGCAAGTAATTTGTTTGAAGGAATTTAACAAATAGGAGAAAGATCATTAATTGTTGCGACAGGATTCCGGTTGAGGAATTTTCACAATGGACAAGTTGTTCCCAAGGTCTGATAATTGGCTTGGGAAGTGCAAATTGAACCTCTATATCTTTTTGGACATCTTCTCCTAAAATGGATACTAGTACTACATTTTCCATTTCTTGTTGTTGATAGGAGTTTGTCTTGATGTGATTGATTTGACCACTTCCTGGTTGTTGATGGGTTTCATGATACTTGTGTTGTTGTAACTCATCTTGCTGAAGTTGAGACTCAAACTGCAAAAATTCAATGTTTTCTTGTGCATTTTGTAGGCAGGTCAACATGTCAGAGAGAGCGTCTTTATGGATTTCTACCATCCCATCAACAGTGGAATGCATCAAGGTATTTAGTAACTCTAATATTGCAAAAATAAAGATTCAACAAATGAAAAGTATCAACTTTTATATAAAATACACCCAAAACTGCTCTCAATCTGACTTGTCTATATACTACTCTTGTGCGTTGAAAATGTCACGAAATCTAATGAAGAAAATGAAGTCTTACATCCAAATCCTTTTGTGAATATATCCAAGATATCAATGACCAACTTTATATCCTTCCTGGTAACAATAGATGCTTAGAAGTATTCAAATGTTGGTACCTCAAAAAAACATGTGATCCCAATGTATATAAACCAATGTTTTAAAACTCCGACTCGGCCGAGGGTCAACTCCGACTCAGTATCGACTCAGCCGGCTCAATTTCAGTGACTCGGTCGTTGTAAGAAATACATTAAATATTTATTTTTTTTATAAAAAACATAATTTTAAAGATTTTCATTCATGCTTCTACTCAATACTGCCATTGATGACCTTCCATGCTTGATGTTAGGGTTGCTATATATAAATGTGATCATAGTTGTTGGAATGTAATGATGTCATACAAATCACTGAACTGAAATGCCAAACATACCACTGTTATGTTAATGAAGCAACTGTGCTTTCATACACACGACTATGATGCCACCATACACATAGAAGAGGTCAACCATGCTATTGTAAGCCAAGATGTGTACTGCAAAGATCAACCATAGACTGAGATGGTATACCACTGTGATGCCAATATAGCTACCATACTGAGACACTGAGATGCCAGTATCGCTGAGATGCTAAGTTCTAGCATCACTGTGATACCATATAATACAATTGTAAAGCCAAGTGCCAAATGTAACTGACTGTATAATACAACAATGATGCCAAACACAACTGACTGTATAATACAAACATTGTGCCAAACATAATTGAATGTATAGTAATGCCAAGTGCCACAATGTAAGTACCAAATCATAAGAGAGTGCCAAACCATAAGAGCAATATCCATAGCCATACGAAGAACAAAGAGCGAGGTCCATAGACATGCTAAGAACAAAGAGTGAAGTCAATAGCCATACAAAGAACAAAGAGCAAGGTCCATATCCAAACAAAGCTAGAGATGAATTCTTAAGAGTCGAAACTGTGATGTGCGAAGGTCTGTTCTGAGATGCTAATATACAGTGCCATCCAAAGTCAACAAATTGTGCCATCCGAAATCAACATATTGAGCCATGCAAAGTTACCGTACTGTGCCATCCAAAAGATAGAAGTGCCATGCCATCCGAGAGAGAGAATCACTATGCTTATGCGAGAAACGACCCGGCCGAGTATTTACGGATCCGGCCGAGTTATGACTGACTCGGCCAAGTCATGCTATAACTCGGCCGGTCAGTCATAACTCCGCCGACCGAACCGAATTTTCTGCCAAGTTGATTTTTTTTCTCCGGCTCGGACCAACTCAGCCAAGTCGGTTCTGAGCCAGCTGGATCTTAAAACAATGATATAAACTCATCTTGCTGAAGTTGAGACTCAAACTGCAAAAATTCAATGTTTTCTTGTGCATTTTGTAGGCAGGTCACAATGTCAGAGAGAGCGTCTTTACGAATTTCTACCATCCCATCAACAGTAGAATGCATCGAGGTATTCAGTAACTCTAATACATTAATTCGAGCCATTTGCAAAAATAAAGAATCAACAAATGAAAAGTATCATCTTTTATATAAAATACACCCAACATTGCTCTCAATCTAGCTTGTCTATATACTAGTCTTGTGTGTTGACAATGTCATGAGATCTTATGAAGAGAATTCTAATCTTTAAAACAATTTGATGAAGAAAATGAAGTCTTACATCCAAATCCTTTTGTGAATAAATCCAAGATATCAATGACCAGCTTTATATCCTTCTTGGTAACAATAGATGCTTAGAAGTATTCAAATGTTGGTAGCTCAAAAAAACGTTTGAAACTTTGATCCCAATGCATATAAACTTTCACTAGACATACAAGGATAAATACGCAATGCACATACCACTGCTCAAACTAAGCAAATGAATCACTGCTTCAACGAAATTAAACACATATATCAATGGTGACCTTCAATAAACTCACTGCTCACTTCATTCAATGCTTTCTGAAATGTTGTCACCTATCAAACATTATCGTGGGGCCCATCCAACCATTACCTACCCACGGAATATGATCTAGACTTCGAGTTATGGCGGTTATGTACCATTTAATAAATCCCCACTCGATTGGGTCATAGACATTTAATCTTCATCACATTTCCAAGTTTTTCTTTTCTCCAACCTTTTGTCATATTCTTGGATTTTAAGAGCCCACTTGTCCGCTCAACCACCAAATCTCAATTCAACCGCTCCCATCAAGCCTCCTCACATCGCATTACCATCTTGTTGCCCATCCATGAGTTAACCATGGCACTCCCAAGTCAAAGTCGCTCCCCTTAGGTTAACTTGTAACACTCCACTAGAGACATCAAAGGCTCCATCGAGTCACATTCACACAAGGCATACACAAGAGACATGAGCCATTGTCACTCGATTTTGTTTTGCTTGAAGGAGTTATGAATGAGATATGGTTATGGAAAATGTCAAGGTGAGACGGATAGAGTAACTATGGTTTGGAGGTGATATGACCAATCTAAACCAGTGTGGAGAGGTATTAAAAACCAACTTAAACCGAGAGTTGCGTAATATTATATGGAAACTAGTGTGAACGTTTTGGATGGGAGGTATGGAGGAACAATGTGAGTTTTATTACCACGGAGAGATTTATTGTATCCGGAGGAACGGTATGGTATGAAGTGTATTATGGCGGAGCGGTATGGTGGAAACCACAATCGGTGGTATTAACACGGAGGTTGACTGTGTAATACCACTCGATAAGCATGATCAAAGTTGCATTACCACTGGACAGGCGGGACCGGTGTATCGACAGGGGCCATAGTGCAATATTGTGATACCACCAACTGTTTGAAAGCGACTATATGGAAGGAGAAACCTCACGGGTTTTCTTTAAGTTAATATAGTGCCAACGATACAGTCACACAATACATTAACACAATGCTTCACAGTTTGAAACAAATTTAACACAGTAAATGCCAACAGCCATACAAACGATCCTCATACCTTAACGCTAGTCAGGTTTTTACCTCCACAGAGAATGCACATTCGATTAGGGGGGACCAGAGAGCAACACACAGTAACAGAGAATTCAACTGACCAAAATGACCATCAACGCTTAACGCAAAGAATGTAATAATGGCAGAGGTGTCAGTGCTGCAAAATAGGTAGATCATAGTCCAGGAGGGAGTTGCAAGGGCAAAGGCACGCTAGAAAGAAGCTGGCTCTGATAACATGTTAGACGTACACAGAATCTGAAGAGATATGAATGATAAAACAGTGAATTGCTTTTACTATTAACATAGATGTACATTTATAAAACATTCTTGTGAATGTTGGATTCATCTTCCAACGTCTCTTGGACTCCTTTGACTGTTTAACTACAACACCATAACCCTTAGAGGATTATGTGTCCAACACTAACCCTATGTGGAACCAGTGGAGGAAGGTGGACCCAGGTGGCAGAAATGATGAATGGGATCATAACGAGTGGAAAGGGATATATGTGGATGAGGTAGCAGGACAATGCAACCAAAATGAGGGTTTCCCATGAAGTACCATCCCTAAAGCCAAAAGGGCCAGTAAAAGAGATCCCACCGGACTAGAATACAAGGTTAACATCGAAAAAGGGTTTAGGGGGCAAGAGCACAGACCTATCCCATTCTTTCCACCGAATCCCCCCATTAATCCATGCCCAGAAGTTTCCACGATAAGCGAACTACAATACTCAATTTCCAAATGACAAGGCATGCCTTTAGGTTCGAGTGGCCCACCTTTAAACATACGATCATTGCAGATGGGCGAGGGACCACATGGTTGGCTCATGTGGCAGAGAAATGGCACAGCGAGCTAGTTGGTGGATGTAAGGGGTTGATGGCTACTGGTTGAGGACCATCTTGGAGAAAGAAAAAAAATCCTTAGGATATCACCTAGAGATGAACAGGAGGAAAGTTTTGAGAAATCTAGGGCATCATGAATTAGGTGATTTCTCTTAATTAGTAACTACTTGTGAGTTCCTTTTACTTCATTATATTAGAATCTTCTTTTTGCTTAAGTTATTAGTGTTCTTCTTCATCAAACGACCACTAATGCATGAACATAAATAGACAAGAGACACAGGATGTGCACTATCTGCCAAGGCAAAACCTCTCCCTTTGAGAGGAAAACCTGCTCATATTCTTCTTATAGAGATTTCAATTGACGAATTCCAAGACCAAGACCCTTGACCTATTTTCCACTCCAAGACCAAGACACAAGTCCTCTCCCACCTTCTTGTTTACTCTCTCTTGGTCCCTTCTACTTCAGACTTCGCACCACATGAGATCATTGTGGTCATGTGATGACACCGAACTGAAGTCAGCGTAATGGTACCGAATTTTGTGGTCACTAAGTTTATCAAGGATACTGAACCTCTACTTCAGCAGTAGCACCGAATCCTAAAGTCACACCACTAAACCATAGTCATTATTCTTTGACATAGAACCAATACCTTCTTCGTGTAATAGCACCGAGACCTTGTCACACACTTGTGACCTTCTTGCTGTGATGGCACCGAATTCTCTTTGTTGTGGTGGCACCGAATTCTCTTTCCTGTGAGATAGAGATTACACTGAGATCCTTACTGTGATATAGCACCAAAACAATGAGGGGATGTCACTGTGGTATCACTGAAACTTTTGACTGTGATATGACACCAAGATTTCACATATGAGATAGCACTGAACCAGAATTTGACACCATAGTTTTAAGAATTGGAACCGGTGACCAGACCGGTCCACCTAATAAACCAAGTTTCAAACCAGAACCGGTCAAACTGGGATTGGTTAGATCTCAATGAACCGATTTAAAAAAAACACATGAAATAATTATTTTTTAATGAGAAAAACTATTTTTAAGATTTAAAACCATGATTCCAAACCAATAGACACAAAATATTCAAAGTTTGCTTATATATACACTGTGTAAAGGTGAATATATCAAAATGTTACCACGTACAATACATATCAGCAACAAAATATATAATCAATGAGGCTCTAAATGGCCTCTAGAGATCAAAAACAAAGCCTGCAAACTATGGGGCCACTGGGCTACAAGAAGTCTACATATATGATATTAGTGATCAACACTATCACTTGAAACTTCTCATCATGATCAAAGTTTCAAACTCGCAACTACTTGAGTCAAAAACTTCTCTATTGGTTCAGCGACTTGAGTCTCAAACTTCTGAAGGTATCCTACCCTAATATGCCCTATTATTTCAACATGGCTTTACATGGCCTCCTATCCCAGCCTAGTGTTGCTTGAACCTGTTAATACCCCCTCCTTCAACAGATTTTTGTCAATATTTGCAGATCATTTTGCCATCAATCATATCACAATGAGCCCATGCAGTATCCTTGGCTTTTGGAGGCATGATAATTACTAATTAGCTCAAACTCTCATTTGTTCCACTATTCCAGCAAAAACTCAACACTCTCCAAGCCCCCAATCAAACTCACAAAAACTCCAAATGAGATGTGTGGGGCAAACGAGGGCGATGAGGTTCTTTTAAAGGTTTGGAGAGGGTGTTTTTGGAGGGAAACAACACTTACTTTCCCTCCAAAACAGCCAGGAAACTTCCTAAATGACGTTGTGTGGGTCCGTCGCGGCCTTGTTAGTGAACCGGCCAGTTTAGGACGAAACTGGCCGGTTTATGGTCAAACCAACCAGTTCAATCCTAAACCGAATGGTTAGGACCAATTTTTGTGAATTTCGGGCGAAGAGGAAGCATAAACCTAGTTTTTGCACCAGTTTGACCCGATCGGCCTATGAATCGGTCAATTTGACCAGTTTTCGGTTCAAGCCAGCTTGTTTTTAAAATACTGACCAAAACTAAATTTATCTTTGTACCCTTATCCCACCTCCTTGCCTCAACTGTCAACCAAACTTGTCTATGTAGTAGATACCGAATTGCAAAGGAGATCCGAAATGCATGACTGTGGAATAGGTCGAGCTGCCTATTTATAGTAGTTTGTCCATGTAATTAGCCGACATGATCATATGAAGAGTTGTGTCTCGAATTTAGGTAAATCAACATGAGATTTTGCATTTCATCTTAAAGCCGACTTGAAGAGGGATAACTTGTGCTTGTCATGGAGGGCTACTTTCACAATTATATTCACATATATACATTTGTAACATGCCCAAGAAGGGTCCTCCATACATGACATCGACTGATATTGACTTTGTGACCAATCCTAATGACTCATAATGGGAGTCATACTAAAAATAAAATTCCTTGCTCATGAAACCCGTGAGACAAGAATTACAATAACAATTTCATTTTTCTTCTTTACATCAATTACATCAAATCATAATTACACATGTGACATGTCATTATGAAGAACAAACCAAGTTACACTTTTCAACAATTTTCTCCTAGAGTTACCAAAAGTTACCCATTTTGGTAGGTAGCAATCTACATTTATTAATTGGTTGTTATATCACTAATCATATCATTTTTTTTTATCAGACTAACTCCTACCACTTCAATCTACTTGATTTAGGCACTGGTCTACTTATTTGTTGGTTGAGTTGTTGTGTGTAGGGTATCGCCCATGGCTTTTAGTGGGAGTTTGCCTAAAGCAAGACAAATATGTTGTAATGTTCCCAACTAGAATATTCCCAAATTGCACTTAAAATTTTGAGTTTTAACTAAGTCTCGAAGAGCCTTTGGGTGAGGTGTTTTGTCAGACATATCGAAACATATTGTTGTAAGTGTATTTGAACAGTTTTTAATTCCCCAAACAGTGTTTCACCATTGGTTAAGTGACCCAAATGTTGATTCCAAACCACAATATATAATAACCAGTAACACGAAAGGATGAAAAACACAGAACAGAGTATAAAATGCACTTCCTTCTCTTTAATATGAAACCATGTTTACAAAGTAAAAGTTCTTTAACATTCAACGCTTTACTAAATATATATAACAGAAATAAATCTCTGAAAATAAGCAGCTAGTGGAACCTGGAATGGAAGATAAGTTGATCAATCCTCTGAATGAGCCCAAAATCACTGAGTTTATCAACAGTGAAGACTCGACTCTCATTCGCGTTGTAGCAGTAGCCATACCAGCTTCAAATAATGCTGGAATACGCTCCACTGATAAGAGGGCAACAATTCGTAATAATTTATCAACATTACAATGTTTGCTTCAGCTCACAACTTCAGCCTCTAATAGAAATTATGCTTTGGCACTTGGCTGGACTAATATACCAAAATAATGTTGAACCACTTCAGGAAGTCATCCTCTACCAAGTCTACTCCATAAATGTCAAATTCAGCCCACTGTTACTAACTCCTAAGCTGATAATATAAGCTTTGAACCCTTGATTGTTTGTCCCCAAGCAAGTGACTCTAGTAGCTGGAAAGTTCTCTAGAAATGGGTGCCTATAACCACAGAAATCTCTCCCTCTTATATAGATTAATGTTTCAGCTTCAAACAGACATCAATAAATTCAGAATCAATCTCTCCCTTCAAATTATACGAAATCTGGAATCACCTCTGAAAATTTGCCTTTACGTTGAGTGAATAGCTAAGGGAGGGTAATATTGTTAGTTTTTGGTCGCATCGGATGTGCTCTAGCCATGAAAATTGGTGGAGAGGCTAAGGCACATGAGTTCTAAAGAACCCAGATGCGACCTGGATTGTATTTTATTAAAATAATTAATATTTTTAATGGAGTTCTTAAGTCTAAACTTAGGAAACTTAAAATATTAATCAGTATTAATCAAAATATGGGTGAGAATGATCTAGAAGGCGGATCAAGTCATGTTTTAATCTTGGCCATTGATTAGAGACCTAAACTCGATCGTTGAAGTCTCAACGAGAAAAGTATAAGAAGGAGGCTTGGAGTTCATTTGATATACACAGAGAGTTGATCAATCAGTTCAATTTTCCTAGGGCACGATTTGCTAAGGAATTCGAACCAGCAATCAATCAGTGAAGACAAGAGGCAGTACTGGAAGGAAGTGATTTCCAGTTCCAGTGAATATACGTCAGAGAAGACAAGGAGGGATAATAGAGCCAACACTAGGCCAAGGAGGGACAGTGCGGCAGCTAAAGGAGATTGACGCAGAGGGACAACGCAGAAACTGGAGGAGGTTAACGCATAAGTGTTGCAGGATAAGCAGAGATCAGTGTCGGGAATCACTGTGAGTGATTGGCAGGAGAAGTCTTGATTTCTCAACAGCAGAAGCCCTGGTTGACGCAGTTAGACGGAGCCTCCACGCAGTGGTTGCGTAGCCTCACGCAGAGATTGTGCAGTGGGTCATCCAAGAGTTGGGGACAACATAAAATCTCCAGAATTAGTGTGAGAGAATTCTCAATTATTTTCTCTGAGTGGATTGCAATTTTCCTCTAGGCATCCAGATTGTATTCAGAGATTTATTGCCACTAATAGAAACCCTCAAATCTGTTGCACCGATTTTCCCACATTGGGTTTTTCTGGGGACGATTGCCCAAAAACAACTATGTCAATGTGATTGTTCATATGTTGATGTTTCTCTTGCCTTTTAATTTTCAGTTCTTAATTTGTGAAGTCTGCAACTGAATTTATTATGATATTTACTGAATCATTGGTGAATAACTTATTGTAAATAAGTAGGAGAAATAAATCAATTACTGCAGCAAATTTTCCCAACTATTTCTCTTCGTATAAATTGGCCTTTGGCGATTGAATAAACTCGACCCATTTCCTAATTGAAAATATAGAATGCATTTGCTTATTTCACTAAGAAAACCATCACAGGAACAACCAAATTGCCTTCTATAATTTAATTATCTCCCCCGGTATAATTTGTCCTTGGCACTTGGAGAAATCCTCAACCCCTTATAAGAATGAACAATGCCCTTGTATTGACTGGTGATTCAATCCCTTTCCGACAATTTTTCCTGCAATAACAACAAATGGAAGACCTAGAGTGATCTTTCCCAAGAGCTAATTAGGGTGGCACTCTAAGTCCATCGAAATTAGCTCCGAGTTTTCCCTGACACTCTTGAAACTCGCTTGAGCTTCTTCTCCATGTCAATTAGAAATGATAGGACTAGAATGATTTTTAGGGCGGATACCTCTG
>APFE030584930.1:116827-148402 GCA_000404065.3 Pinus taeda | reverse complement strand
TACTACTTCAATTCAATTCCCCCTCCTTTTACAAATTTTCATGCAGCCTCCTTCTAGCTTCTAGATCCTCATTTTCTTTTCTAATATTTTATTGGTGGGGCCCAATTTCCACTAGCAGACTTTTTTTGAGGCCATTTTCAATAAAATAATAATTTGCCTCCTTTCCCAATAAAATATTATTTTGCTGTCATTCTCCAATAAAATAATAATTTTCCTCCATTCTCCAATAAAATATTACTTGTCGCCATTCTGCATTAATATAATAATTTCAACCTTTCTCCCTCAAAATAATAATTTTTAACACCAAAAATTGGTAAAATTCCTTAGTGAATTTTGAACTCACAAAAATTGGAAGCATCACAGTGCTCTCAGCCAAAAATCGTGTGTCCTCAAGCAATACACTATTGCTCCAAAAGTTGGGCTAGCTAATGCCAGGGTCCAAAATGTACCACTGCAATACCCCAGATCCATGCACCATCTTGACCATCTTGCCATGGAGGAATCTCTCAATACCAGGATCTCATGCCCGACGTTGAATGAAACCATACTATTGGTACTGCAACACCTCGGCCATGACTGACTGCCCAAGGCGCTCGTACTAGAGCCTCCTTTCCTGTAACTCTAGACTGCAATATCGGTAATGATTGAAGCTTTTCTCAACCTGCCAAGGCAACTCAAGAAAGCCACCCCATTGAAACATGCTCTTACAACAAATTTTCAATGGGTCCTCTAGAAGTTTGATTTTTTATCTTTCGGAAAGATCTATTTTATCACATGGATGTTAACTCCTTACCAAGTCAAATTTTCAAGACCTGATGGCTAAGCCATTAAAATAAACCTCTGTTGCATGGGTCATTCATGACACAGCTTGCCCCTTTACTCTCTCCCTTCATCGGGATCTTTCAATCTTCACAAGCATGCATGGTACATTGGCGCCCACACAAACCATCACCCCTACACTTATTATAATCATTTGTTGGTTTAACTCGCAAAAACCCCATCGCATCATTATTCCCATTACAATGCCTTATAGTGAAAATCCTTCACAAAGCATGCATAAACCCTTTCAGGCCTATCATGTTAAAATTGGCAACTAGGGCCAAACTCCATGTGGGTCATCTTATTCATGGCTGATAATATTTTTATTAGATTCCTCTCGTCGAGAGGTGTAGGATTGATCTAAAGATCGTCCAATTCCGATAAGTATCTATGGAGATGTGAATTTATTTTGGTTACAGAATAATTATCAAGCTGACCTACAACTCATGTAGGCTCAGAAGCCCAACAGTCGCATCTATTCAAACATCAACAGTTGTGTATAAATATAGGAGGACTTTTCCTCATTTGCACTCACTCATCTCATCACATCTCTCTCTCTCTCTCTCCTGCGCAAAAAAGAGGCTCTTCTCTACTGCGCAGAAAAGAGACTCTCTCTCACACATGTGTAAGGAAGGATGCACCTACAACACAGTTTTAGGACAGCAACTGCAGAACCAAGGTTTGACAAGCATTAACCAGAAGACTCCCTCCTCAGAACTGCGTTGTAGGTCTGTTGACCACTACGTGTCAACTACCTATAGCAATACACTCCCTTTTTTCGCAAAAGGGATAGCGTGTTATCGATGTGTCTGCGCCATTCGACTTCCATCATCAGCGCGATCGTATTGTTTTGTAAACCCAGTGTGCATGTGTAAATTGTAAATAATCTTAGCAAATCTGAGTCATGTATGTAAATTGCCTAGGTGGACCTAATTTTCTAGTGATAATCTACATTCTAAAAGGTTTTTTGTCTCACCGATCCATGATCGGCAGAGTTTTCCTTCAACCTAAACCCAAAGCCAGAATAAATTTTGTCATTAGAATCTTAGATGAATCCTAGTGTATTAATCTGCTAGATTATATTTGGTTGCAGAACTGGGTGGTCTATGAGAGTCTATGTCAAATGGGTTTTCCCCCTTGAGATGTAAAATTGTAAAAGTCATGACGTAAAGTGTCTTGAGGGTTAAAAAATGTTTTGATCCCCTTATAAGTCCTAAGTCCTAGGTCCTAGGTAATTTTTCCAAACGCTAAGTTCGAGGATCCAAAAAATAAAAATTAAAGAAATTAAAGAATATAAAAAATTAAAAATAAAAAAAAAAAATAAAAAATTAAAATAATTAAAAAATAATAAAAAAAAAAAAATAGAAAAATAAAAAATAATAAGTCAAATTTTTGAGTAAATAAATGCAGAATCTTAATTTTTTAATATATTGAAATGCATTTAAAAATTCGACGGATGAGATTAAAAGAAATCTTGATCCTCATCGATGGTCGAGATTAGTTTGACATGGATCACTCGAACTAGCCGTTGGGGTTTTCTCCTTTAAATAGGGTGCTAGGGGTCACTTGAGATCAGATTTGATCCAAAAGTCTGGTGTTCAAGAAAGCTCTCTTGTACTCATTTTTTGTGCAATAAAAAAAGACTTTGTGGTTAAAAATCTTGTTGGTGTTACTCTTCTGAAAATGCTATAAGATTGTTTTATTTTTCTGCATAATTTTATTTTCAGCCATTGATGATAGCTTAATGAAGATTGATCTAAGCAGAGATATCTTCTCTGATCTTTGGGGTTTGAATGATAGTTTGGATTCTGAAATATAGTGGCAGGTATCTCCATTTGATCTGGGTTTCACTATTGTTTTCTTCCTCTATGTTAATGGTTGATTTTAAGCTGTGCAAGAAATCATTTTTTTTCAGATTACTAGGCATTAGGGGAAGTTCTCAGCTGAACCAGCCAACTCCCGGATTGTGTTTTTGAAAGAGCCCAGCGAGTTCTTGATCCCGGGCTTATCATTTGAAATTTTTTATGAATGCATGCAGGGTTTTCTGAAGTGTCTCACATTAAAATTAAATTCTAATAATATTACTTTGATTAACATAAATCTGGCTACCTAGAGCCTTCAGTTTGCAAATACTGTAATTATTTAGCTAGTTCTTAGGGCTTTTAGGCTTTCATTTATTTTTTGCATTTTGAAGTTTTGGTTGTTTGTTTTCATTGTTTTCAGGTTGCAAGTTGCAGGTCGCAGATCTGAAGTCAAAAAATTGTGCAGAGTTCATATCTAGGCCCTAGAGGGTAAGATCTGGATCTCTAGAGCTCCATCAGCATCACTTTTTCAGGGAATTAATCAAGTTCTCAGATCTGGGATTTCAATGAGGGTCAAATCTAAAGCAGAGAGTTTTAAATTTTTAAAATATGGAATTTTGAAGGGTTTCAATAAATTTGAAGCAGAGTGGATTGAAAACTTTTTTAAGTTTTCTGGAAAACATTTTTAGGTTCTTGTGATTTTTTTTTATTTTTTTAAGATTGATTGGCTGCCTAGTGGGTTTTCATGCTGCATACAAAACAAAGAAAAAAAAAAACGAATTTGTTTTTTTCACTATTGTCTTCTGGAGGATTTCGGAATTATTCTTTACTGTTTGATTTGGGGTTTTAAATTCTTCAGATCTTGAAAAAAAAAAAAATTTAAACAGAGTTTTGGGAAACTTCTAGGTCTTTTACTGTTGCCTAGGCTTTTTTTTATTATTGCAGATAAGTCCCCGCTTCATTTTTCTAATCCTTATGTGTTGTCCGTTCTATGCTCAGCCATCGCTTTCTACAGCATATCATTTCACACTCCTACGCTTTCTCTGCAGCCTCCATTTGCTGCCCAACTCATGCGGCTCACCCTTGCTGTCCCTGCATTCTCAGCTCCCATATATCTTCATTAACCTGCATAAACAATTGCTTTTCTTCGATCTGAAGCTCCATAAACTGCCAGACCTGCATATTTCCCTCATCTCCACCTGCAAACATAAGGAAAACCGACCTCATCACTATCTGCACTGCTATCTCTCCGCCCTTCAACCTGCAAATCGTTGTTCAACCCCCTCCATATGCTGTTGCTCCTTGCTGCTACTGTCCAACCTGCACATACTCACAAGCAGTAAAACAACAACAATCAAGCATTTCGATTTTCTTTTATTTATGTATGCGTTCAGTTAGGGATTAGCGTAGGTTTCTTTTTTTTAATTTAGTTTAGATATATGTAAAGATTTAGCGTAGGTTTCTTTTTTTAATTTTGTTTAGATATATTGAAGTTTTGTACCTATTCAATTCGCTTTTAATATTTAGAATTTTTTTTTAAAGTTTAGCTTTGTTTTAATTTAAAAAAAAAAAGTAATAATTTCAATTTTTATTTTCTTGTATTAATTATGTGTTAGATTAGAGTTAAGTTTTATTTTAGGATTTAAATTTAGTTTTTGTTATAGTTTAGTTAAATTTTATTTTATTAAAAATTCATAAAAATATATATTATATATAATATATTAAATTATAAAATTATAAAAAGCAAAAAGGGTTTCTTTTATTTAGTTTAGATTTTAATATTATTTAGATTTTTTATGTTAAATTTTGTTTTATTTGAAAATATAAAAATATCTTTGGAAATTTTTTGCCAGTTTCAGTCTTGGCTCAGGGATTTGTCATAATTGCAATATATCTTTCCTGCTGAGGCTAAGATTTTGATGTGGGATTAATGTTTATCATTTTCATGTGGTTAAATATGCTTGAATGATCATTCAAAGATTAACTATATGAATGTGATCTCTAATTAGCATTTAAAATTACGTGGTTATTTAAAGCACTTAATTTTTCAAATTTTATTTGCTAGAGTAGTGTTGAGCCATTGAGCATTTATCGATTATCTCGCATTTGGCAAAAGGTTAACTTTTGTTTGAGTTATTTGATTGTTAATGAGCTCATATTTCTGCAAGCATTTGGTAAATAATCATTCAGTCATTAACTCTATAAGGCACTGGTCTATTAACTTAGTAAAATCAATTAAGTGTTTGTTCCCCCTTGTGTCTCCCAACCCAACTGGTCCTCAATTGGTCATCCATTTTCCCATAGGGTCTACCCCCCTTAGCCGCGGGAGACAGGCTTAAACAGAGAGACCGGGGATTAGGGTGACAGTCCTCGGTCTGAGCGGTGTCGTGACAATCTGTGCGACAACATTTTTTGGCGCCGTTGCCGGGGATAGAGTTTTTTCTGTCCTTGGTTTATTCGACATTCATCATTATTTCTTCTTTCTTATTTTTCATTTGAGCTGGCAGAGTAAAAAAATTTGGCATCATCTCATCTTTTACACCATTTATTAGCCTGTCAAACGGCCAACATTTTTTGGCGTCTTTTGATCTTTTCATCACTTTATCTTTCGTCATATCAGCAACTTCTCTTTGATTTGTTTCTTGTTTGGGTGGCGACTCCATTTTCTTATTTTTCCCAGACAAGAAGCCTCTCTCATATCAGCTTGTTGGTTGCTTCTTGGATCCTAGAATTTGACTCATTGTTCAAGTGGCGACTCCACTTCTTTCATTTATTAATTTTCTTGAGCAGAGATCTCTTTCTATCATCTATTTGGTCCCTCGTTATTCATCATGGATTATTCGTTTAAACCATGTCATTTTACTGATGATCTTCATGATATTTCGAAAGTGGCCATTTCTAAATTACCTTTGTTCTCAAGTGGTGATTCAGTCGCTGTTAAAAGGCATCTAGGCTTGTTTACTCGTATAATGATCATATATTGTAGACCCCCTTAGTATAATCATGAAGATGTCAAAATGCGTCTTTTTGTCTTTTCTTTAGAGGGTGATGCTTTGAATTGGTTTAATAATTGTTCTGAAGATTCTTTCACTTCTTTACAAGACATTGTCAATGCTTTTAAAGATAGATATGGTTATCTAGATAGCTTGCCTTGTGCCCCTAAAATTGTGCAACAGAATGAAAGTAATCTTATAAAAGGTCCAGCTGTCGGTGAAAGATTCCAAGACAATTCTTCATATCAGAATGTGCAATCCACCTGTACCATTGGAAATCAAATTCATGATAGTGGAAAAGCAGGGACAAATGACAATGAAAAGGAAGATCAAAAGCAAATTATACAAGAACTAATGTTGCTGGTGAAAAATGTGGAGATCAATCAAACTAATTACGCCAATGATGTGAGAACTTTATGCACCCATCTCGAAAAACGTAATAGGGAGATAGAGATCATGCTAAGGAAATTGAGGCCATGAAGATTAATCATGACACAGAAATTAGTTTTATGCAAAGCAAGTTATCAGGCTTAGAGGAAAATATGACAACCATGAAAGCTAATCATGATAGAGAAATTAATTCTATGCAAAACAAGTTATTAACTATGGATGAAGAAATGACTATCATGACGTTTGATCATAATAATCAGTTAGCTACCATGCAAGCAAATCATAAGGAAGAGATAAACTCTATGCAGCATTGCTTGATGACCTTAAAGGAAAAAGACGATAAAGTAATAAAAGATATGGAAGCTAATCAGATATGTCTTCAGAAAAAGTTATTGACCATGGAAGAAGACCATGCAAGGGAAAACAGTGCTATAAAGGTTGAATACTCTAGTCAGATAGATGCCATCAAAATACAGGTTCAGAAATTTCAACAATGGTCAGAAGATGAAAGAAACCAGGGAATGTCAATAGCTCAGGAGCCCCCTGATCTGTTACAGCAAGCTCCATCATATTATAAGGTATTTTGTTCCATTGAAAAGTGGATAATTGAAGGTGACATGGTTAATCCACCAGTCATAGAAGATCAAGTTATAACTCATGGCACCTATGAGATTGATCCACATCCTTGGCAGGGCAGATGCAGAATGAAAAAAGACATGTCAGGCATATCTTACATACTTCATCTGAGAGCTTTGAAGCAAAAAGTTCCACGTCATCAGTGATACAGCCTGCCAAGAAGAAAAAGCGCAAAAGAAAGAGAACGAGAAGAAGATTTGATGCATCAGACGGTCGCGAGCAGCTTGATTTTCGGATAGGAAAAAGTCCTACAATATGCAAAATTGGACATGGTACATCCGACAAGCAGCCGACAGATTTGCCTGAAAGCAGGCAAATGCTCAGTATACACTATATTGAACACATCTGATGCCATGGGGCATCCTCTGTATTTCTAACCCTACTCCTTGTTTTTTTCAACATTTTCATTTCTGTTTTAGGATTAGATTTATATTTTAGTTAATAAATGAAGAGCTTATATCTTTCCTATGCTTAATGTTATATGATGATTTTTGGATGGACGCTACTTATGTTTTATTGTGTGTTGCGTGGATGCAGATTCTGAATTCTCACATTCCTACAGTGCAGCAACGTGTCCCCAAGTGGAGCCAGATGTTGACCACTACGTGTCAACAACCTATAGCAATACACTCCCTTTTTTCGCAAAAGGGATAGTGTTTGATCAATGTGTTCGTGCCATTCGACTTCCATCATCAGCCCGATCGTATTGTTTTGTAAACCCAGTGTGCATGTGTAAATTGTCAATAATCTTAGCAGATCTGAGTCATGTATGTAAATTGCCTAGGTGGACCTAATTTTCTAGTGATAATCTACGTTTCCGGAAGGTTTTTTGTCTCACCGATCCATGATCGGCAGAGTTTTCCTTCAGCCTAACCCCAAAGCCGGAATGAATTTTGTCATTAGAATCTTAGAGGAATCCTAGTGTGTTAATCTGCTAGATTATATTTGGTCGCAGAACTAGGTGGTCTATGAGGGTCTATGTCAAATGGGTTTTTCCCCTTGAGATGTAAAATTGTAAAAGTCATGATGTAAAGTGTCTTGAGGGTTAAAAAATGTTTTAATCCCCTCATAAGTCCTAAGTCCTAGGTTCTAGGTAATTTTTCCAAAGGCTAAGTTCGAGGATCCAAAAAATAAAAATTAAAGAAATTAAAAAAAATTAAATAAATAAAATAAAAATAATAATAAAATAATTAAAATAATTAAAAATAAAATAAAATAAAAATTAAAAATAATAATAAGTCCAATTTTGAGTATAAATGTGTCAGAATTTTAATTTTTTAATATATGAAATGCATTTAAAAATTCGACGGATTGAGATTTAAAAGCAATCTTGATCCTCATCGATGGTCGAGATTAGTTTGCCATGGTCATCGAACTAGCCGTGGGGTTTTCTCCTTTTTAATAAGGTGCTAGGTGTCTTTGAGATCAGATGTTGATCTAGAGTTTGGTGCCACAAGGAAGCTCTCTTGTAGTATTTTTGTGCAATAAAGAAAGATTTGGGGTTAAAAATCTTGCTGGTGTTACTCTTCTGGAAATGTTGTAAGATTGTTTTATTTTTCTGCATAATTTTATTTTCAGCCATCGATGATAGCTTAATGAAGATTGATCTAGGCACAAGTATCTTGTTTGATCTTTGGGGTTTGAATGATAGTTTATATTCTGAAATATAGTGGCAGGTATCTCCATTTGATCTGGGTTTCACTATTGTTTTCTCTCTCTATGTTAATGGTTGATTTTAAGTTGTGCAGGAAATCCTTTTTTTTTCAGATTACTGGGCGTTAGGGGAAGTTCTCGGCTGAACCAGCCAACTCCCGGATTGTGTTTTCTGAAAGAGCCCAGCGAGTTCTTGATCCCGGGCTTATCATTTGAAATTTTTTATGAATGCATGCAGGGTTTTCTGAAGTGTCTCACATTAAAATTAAATTATGATAATATTACTGTGATTAACGATAAATCTGGCTACCTAAAGCCTTCAATTTGCAAATACTGTAATTATTTAGCTAGTTCTTAGGGTTTTTAGGGTTTCATTTATTTTTTGCATTTTCAGGTTTTGGCTGTTTGTTTTCATTGTTTTCAGGTTGCAAGTTGCAGGTCGCAGATCTGAAGTCAAAAAATTGTGCAGAGTCCATATCTAGGCCCTGGAGGGTAAGATCTGGATCTCTAGAGCTCCATCAGCATCACTTTTTCAGGGAATTAATCAAGTTCTCAGATCTAGAATTTCAGTGAGGGTCAAATCTAAAGCAGAGAGTTTTAAATTTTTAAAATCTGGAATTTTGAAGGGTTTCAAGAAATCTAAAGCAGAGTGGATTGACAACTTTTTTAAGTTTTATCGAAAACATTTTTAGGTTCTTGTGATTTTTTTTTATTTTTATTTTTTTAAGATTGATTGACTGCCTGGTGGGTTTTCATGCTGCATATAAATAAAAAAATAAAATCAAATAAAACAAATAAAAATAAAATAAAATAAAATAAAACAAAATAAAAAATAAAAAATAAAAATTCGAATTTTTTTTTTCACTATTGTCTTCTGGAGGCTTTCAGAATTATTCTTTACCGTTTGATTTTGGGTTTTAAATTCTTCAGATCTAATAAAAAAAAAAAATTAAACAGAGTTTTGGGAAATTTCTGGGTCTTTTACTGTTGCCTCGGGTTTTTTTATTATTATTGCAGATAAGTCCCCGCTTCATTTTTCCAATCCTTATGTGTTGTCCATTCTATGCTCAGCCATCGCTTTCTACAGCATATCATTTCACACTCCTACGCTTTCTCTGCAGCCTCCATTTGCTGCCCAGCTCATGCGGCTCACCCTTGTTGTCCCTGCATTCTCAGCTCCCATATATCTTCATTAACCTGCATAAAACATTGCTTTTCTTCGATTTGAAGCTCCATAAACTGCCAGACCTGCGTATTTCCCTCATCTCCACCTGCAAACATAAAGAAAACCGACCTCATCACTATCCGCACTGCTATCTTTCCACCCTTCAACCTGCAAATCGTTGTTCAGCCCCCTCCTTATATTGTTGCTCCTTGCTGCTGCCGTCCAACCTGCACATATGCACAAGCAGTAAAACAACAACAGTCAAGCATTTCGATTTTCTTTTATTTATGTATGCGTTCAGTTAGGGATTAGCGTAGGTTTCTTTTTTTTTTAGTTTAGATATATGTAAAGATTTAGCGTAGGTTTCTTTTTTTTAATTTAGTTTAGATATATTGAAGTTTTGTACCTATTCAATTTGCTTTTAATATTTAGAATTTTTTTTAAAAGTTTAGCTTTGTTTTAATTTCAAAAAAAAAAGAAGTAAATAAATAAATAAAAATAAAAATAATTTCAATTTTTATTTTCTTGTGTTAATTATGTGTTAGATTAGAGTTAGGTTTTATTTTAGGATTTAAATTTAGTTTTTGTTATAGTTTAGTTAAATTTTATTTTATTAAAAATTCATAAAAAAATTATAAAGTTATAAAAAGCAAAAAGGGTTTCTTTTATTTAGTTTAGATTTTAATATTATTTAGATTTTTGATGTTAAATTTTGTTTTATTTGAAAATATAAAAATATCTTTGGAAATTTTTTGCCAGTTTCAGTCTTGACTCAGGGATTTGTCATAATTGCAATATATCTTTCCTGCTGAGGCTAAAATTTTGATGTGGGATTAATGTTTATCATTTTCATGTGGTTAAAATGCTTGAATGATCATTCAAAGATTAGCTATATGAATGTGATCTCTGGTTAGCATTTAAAATTACGTGGTTATTTAAAGCGCTTAATTTTTCGAATTTTATTTGCTAGAGTAGTGTTGAGCCATTGAGCATTTATCGATTATCTCGCATTTTGCAAAAGGTTAACTTTTGTTTGAGTTATTTGATTGTTAATGAGCTCATATTTCTGCAAGCATTTGGTAAATAATCATTTAGTCATTAACTCTATAAGGCACTGGTCTATTAACTTAGTAAAATCAACTAAGTGCTTGTTCCCCCTCGTGTCTCCCAACCCAACTGGTCCTCAGTTGGTCATCCATTTTCCCATAGGGTCTACCCCCCTTAGCCGCGGGAGACAAGCTTAAACGAAGAGATCGGGGATCAGGGTGACAGCCCTCGGTCTAAGCGTGACAATCTATGCGACAACAGTCCCCTTGTATGTTTTCCAACTTCACATCCCTGACAAACACCTTCATGATTCAAGTTGAATTCGGGTATCCCTGAGACCATCTTCCTTACATCAGGGGTAAGCCTTTAAAATGAAGGTGAGCAAAACTTTGGTGCCATAATTCAGATTGGAGAGAGGTGTCACAAATCATAGCTCCCAGCGGACTT
This sequence comes from Pinus taeda, assembly GCA_000404065.3. Classification (NCBI taxonomy): domain Eukaryota; kingdom Viridiplantae; phylum Streptophyta; class Pinopsida; order Pinales; family Pinaceae; genus Pinus; species Pinus taeda. Next base: position 137,450 of record APFE030584930.1, on the reverse strand, counting down.
CCTCCAACCTAATAAAGACCTTCAACCCTAAATCCTAGAGTGAATGTATCTCTTGGATTCCTTTGCCAAAGACGAACCTTCCCATCAACAAATAACACATTAAAACCTTTATCTTCCATCACAAAAATAGAAACCAAGTTCTTTTCAAGTCAGTTACATATAGCACTTCTTGTAGATGAAGGTTTGCCCTTGATTTAAGTGAAGAGTAATGGTCCCAATTCCTTTCACAAGATAGGTGGCATTGTCCCCAAGTATGATCTCCATATTTGTCTCCTTCTCAACCAAGTTTGAAAGAGCTTCTTTATACCCAGTGAAGTGCCTTGAAGCACCACTATCAATCAACCAATGGTCCAATGTATCTGGAGGAGAGGCGGTGGAGAGGGCAGAAATACGAAAAAAATCATTTTGCTTTCCAATATTAACTTTATCATACCTGGAGTTTCTTGACTTCTTGGGAGGACAACCACCTCCATTTCGAGTAGCAGATGCTTTCCTCTTCCCTTTGTTATTGAACCTGTTGTCCCTTTGGTTGCCATTTCCTTTGAAGTTGTTGTTGTTATTGTTGTCATCATCTCTTGGAGAATCCTTCTTGTGAAGACACTCTTTAGCGAAGTAGCCAAACCTATTACAATTGAAGCACCTTCCTTTTCTTCCTTCTTTGAATCCCTACTTGAACCCTTGTCCTTGATTCCTTGGACTAGCATTGTTCCTTCTTCTAGAATGAGTGGAGAAGGCAGTAGGATTGTTTCCATTTGAGGGCTTGTCTCATTCCATCATCCTTACTTCTTCTTGAGTGCATCTGTCCAATAGTTCCACATATCCCGAAATCCTGTCATTGTTAAGAATGGTAGTGTTGAACACATCCCAGCCTCTTGTAAGGCCCCCAGGTGCAATAAGAGAGACTTCCCTGTCACCAATGACTTCTCCAATAGATAAGAGATCATTCTTGATCTCGGTGATTGTCATGAAGTAGGATTGGATGGATTCTCCTCTATCCATCTTGATGTCTTTCAGCTTGTTCTTGAGAAAGAGAATTTGATTTACATTGTTCACTTTGAACATCCCAACCAGTCTTTCATACATCTCCTTAGATGTTTGTAAATCAGAAATATATGTCACCAAAGGCTTATGAACAGAATCAAGAATAATATTCTTAGCTTTTGTCTCACCTTTCTTGTACTTTGTTTGAATAGCAACGGTTGCATTTGAGGGAGGCTAGGTTATTCTTCCCTTGACATAGTCCATGGCATCATTCTCTTCCTAAATCAAATCCAAGATCATCTTCCATGCATGATAGTCGGATTTTTCCTTGAGCTTGTCCTTGGTATTGAAGAAAGATGTAGTCATCATTGGGATTAGTTCCAAGTCCTTGTTCAACAGCATCCTTTAGTCATTGCTTGACTTCACTCTTGCTTGGGCTTTGTCTTCACCTTAGCAACTATGATGAATATCCAAGATGAGGATGGAAATTCCTCCCTAGTTGAGAGGGATATTGAATTTTAGGCAGCTATGGGATGAATTTCCCATAGAACTAGTATGTCCCAAATAGCAAGCCCCATTGCCTCAATGGAAAACATTGTTAAAATGAGAACAATATTAATTGGGCATGAAAATATCAAAAAGGAAATATATATATATTATATATATATATATATATATATATATATATTATATTTGAATTAAATTTGAAGTCTTCCCTCCAAATTATCTATGTCGGCCTAATTCAAAAGGCACTTATCTGATTGGCAAACCTCTATATATATTCTCAAGTGGTTGATCTCCAAAGGCACTTTTCTAGCTCATATGGCTCTGAGGTTTTTTGATGTTTCTTCTGGGCTTCGCTAGGGTTAAGGTCTAATCTATTACAAGACTTCACTCTTCTTCATCAGGACTATATTTTCTACATGACTGTTCGCTCGCCTTTCTCTCATCTTGCTTGTATCTTTGTTGATTTTCGCACTATGGTTTAATCAGTTTTCGAATGGCACATGGTTCTGTGGAATTTTAGATGCCTGTATTTCTTTTGTGGATTTCAGATGCCTATATTTCTTTTGTGGTTTTCAGATGCTTCTCCTTCTGCGTTTTTGGATTAGATTCTCGCACATTTACAGGACAACAACCTCTTGCTTTGTCTTGGACTCTTATTATCTCGCACTCTGTCTCACTATGCTCATGATCACATCTATATGTAATGGTGTATTGTTAGGCTGTTGGTATGGCATCTCTGCTCTATACACAATTTGTATGGGATCTCTTCTCTATAATTGTTACACAGTGTTGGTATGGCACCTCTGTGCTATATATATGGATGGCACCTCTACGTTCTTTATATGGATGGCACCTCTACGTTGATGGCACCTCTGAGCTACATATATGGATGGCACCTTTGCATTCTTTATATGGATGGCACCTCTGCGTTACATATATGGATGGCATCTCTACGTTGGTATATATATAATATCTTTGTTCAGATTCTCTATGTTGATGTATACATATAACATCTTTGCGTTGATATTCATGACATCTTTGAGTTATATATACGGTATCTCAATGTTATGGTTGGTCTCGATCTCCACACAGAAGCACGGTTGGTTTCATCACAATAGTATATGCTAGTGATATATGTATGTGATTTCAGCCTCCTTATATGTATGACATGGCATCGTTGACATTACAATTTAGTTACAGAGATGGCATCATCAGCATCACAATCCAATTATGTATGGCATCGTAGTCTAGTTATAATTAAGACATCATCATATGTATGATATCCTTTTTGCACAATAATAGTATGCAATATGGCAAAGTAGCATTGGTACATGTTCAGTGGTGGCACTTGTATTAATAGTATGATGAGGTTATTGATGAAAGCAGTTGTATTATCAATATAACCTATTCACAAATGAAGTTGTGAACAAGTCTTGTACAGGCCCTGGGTAACCTGATGACATTTGTAATTTGTACCTTTCTATTGAACTTTCGATGACAATCTAATAGAAGAAGAAGAATCTGGATGGGTTTTCCCCCTTGCGGGGTTTTGCCCTGGTCTCTAACCAAAATCATGGTGTCCTTTGTGCATGTTTTTCTTATATTGTTCCTTTATGTTCCGTTGCAATGTTGAAGTTATTGTTCTTTCTGTATAATTGCTAATAATGCTAAAGATGTTAAAGGAGTGAATGAATTATAAATGATGAAATACAATTATCTAAAGCAAAGAACAATCAAACCTAAGTTGCAGGAAACATGGGCAGGGGAGGAGTTTCCGTACAGAAACGGAAATGAAACTCAGAAACGCATACGGTACGGCCCAAAAAAGTGTTTCCGGCCGTACTGGCACATTTCTCGAGGCGGACACGTGGCCAGCATGGCCAAAAACGCGTTTCTAGACCGTATGACGCCGTTTCCACATGCAATTTGACTTTTTTTTATTTTTTTTATTATTTTGTCTTCTAATTTTTAATTAGGTTATTAAAATGAACTTCATGGTAATGTTAAATTCTTAAAGTAAAAGTGATATTTTCCTTTATTTTTCATTTTCATCCTTAAATTTTTAACATTACCATGAAATGACTCAGGATGTTTGAGAGTGGTTTCGCCCTCATTGGATTTCATATGGAGAAAGTAGAATTTTAGATCCCACTCAAAATCCAGCAGACTTATCTGTTTTTCAGGATTTCAGGATTGGGGGGATTGCAATGTTTCCATTGGATTTTATCATGTACTAGGGTATGGAACTTGTATTTAATCAAGGGAACCAAGCCCTCTATGCGGGGGAGACTCCCAATAATCAAGAGCATGTAGGGTACTAGGGTATGAAACTTGTATTTATTCAAGAGCACTAAGGTCGTTCGACTATGTAGGAGGAGACTCCCAATCAAGCACGAGACAAGAAATTAAAAATTTCTTGTGGCTGATTTTGGATATTTCTATTTTCATTATGTGATCATTCATGAGTAAAAGTGATGTAAATTTAGAGACTTATAGTTTATGCATTGACAGTTGACAATTTTATCATAATGTAATAAATTAGAATGTATTATATATGCTTTATGATTGCACATATTTCTTAAATGTCCTAATATATATATATATATATATATATTCGTGTTTCCCCGTTTCCAAAATTTGGGGGGTCACGTTTCGTACCCGTGCTTGTTTCGGAAACTCGTACCCGTTTCCCCGTTTCGTGCAACTTAGAATCAAACCCTAAGAAAATTAACATAAATATCATAAACCAGATCTTGAGTTTAATCCACTAAGTTCTTAATTGTTTTAGCATCTAGGTGGATTGATATGTTATATGCTTGCTTCACTAAAGGTTAGTCAATTTATAGCATTATATCACTAAGTAATTGGATCCTTTATGTTTTATGTACTGTACCTTTGTGGAATTCATTTATTTTCAATGTTAAAGTCTTTGTATTTTTAGCTACTCATATTTAAATTAGGCTCTTGCTATAATCATTGCATATCTAAGGTATACCCCCCTTGGCCTCTTGAGAATTGGCCAAAAGTGAAGAGGAGTTTATATTGAGGTGACAATGATACAACTCCTATCGATTAACCTAAGGTAGCATCTATGGATTGGGATTTTCCCAATGCTACGGGGGAGCACCCCCATCCTTGCACCCGCTCTCGAAGCGCGCTCAGGACAAAAGTGCTCAAGGAGCGACCCCAAGAGCATGCTCTCGAATCGCTCCCATTTGGTTGTGGTTTTTGGGAATGTGCAATGCGCTCTAGCAAAAAAAAAAATCACTCCCTAGCTTTTCTTCGCAAAAAAAATTCACTCCACTATTCAACACCTTTGCAAAAGTATACGAAAAAGCTAGTGAGAAGGGAAAGGGTTGGAACAACAAATTCTACATGCTCCCATTGTAAAACAACCTACACTAGTTCACACACTTATGTAAGAAAGCATCTCTACAAGATTATGACATGTGATGAAAATAACACTGTATGAGTTAAAACTTGTGATCAAGTGTTAGCAAAAGATAGTAATAGATATAGAATAATACCTAGCCGCAATACAATACCCTCATAAAAACAGAGGGTTGCCTTCTAGGGAGAAAAACCTTAAAATAACATAACTTCTACTATTAGATCTTCTACCTAATGAACGGTTTAGATTGACTACAAAATTACAATATTTTACAAGGCAATTTTCTCAAAAATTTCCTTTCGAGGGTGTGGCCCCCTAACCCCCACCAGGGGGGCTCAAAGGTTGCCGCCCCTCCCGCCCCTATAACACTAGTGGGGAAGCAAGCTCCCCCACACCTCCCCATCAAGGAATGGGATCCAAACACGACCAAAACAAGACCTCTAAATCAGGAACATAATCAGGCTCCACACCCAACATGATGAGAGAATCAAGATGTTGTAACTTGTGGACCTGTTGTTGATGAAGATTACAACTACTAGATGACTAATGTTATATGGTTTAATCCATGTTTTTATGTTTTTCATAACTATTTCGTCATTCTATATGCTTTTGCTGACATTATATGCATCAAAATATATAAAAAATTAAAATATATATTATATAAAAATCCCTCCCAGCCTGGAAGCTTCTAAAAATTGTCACCGCTTCGAAGCAGCCTTGGATTTTCAACTTGGATGCTAGTTTAAGTGGTAACAGAAATAACCCCTCTAAAACTAATTGTCTCATCATTTCATCCTAAAAGTAACTATCATTTGAAATAGCTACTTTAAGGGGATTGAGTCCATCTTTAGACATCAACAATTTCTGGCCATCCCAATGACAGGAAAGTTACTTTTATCAAGTAATCTATCATTGACCAGTTTTATAATAAGCCATCAATCTCTTTTTATCTTTGATCTCCAATACTGTGACAAACATTTATTAATATTTGTTCATGGATAATATAAACACAACCACAGTTTTGACGAACATACTCTCCCTTTTTCTCACACTCACGTTGTAGGCTTGTATCACATGTAGCATTAAGAACAACTTAACCTCTAAAGATAAAAGAAATCTATAAAAAGACTCTAGATATATTGAAAAGATATGGCCTTGGTTTTGCTAAGTTTGACATCCAAGGAATTATTATGACAAAATCAAGCAACAAAGAGTGGAGGATACTGTAACACAACCTCATCCTTGAAGAAAAAAGATGAAGATCAAAGACCCATGGAGAAAATCATCATCAACATGTGTGCTCTTATCAAAGATGACCCCATCAACAAAATTATAAGTAGCATTTTAATTTTTAACCATAAACCAGCAAACGGGAAAAATTGTGCATGAAGAAATTAAATCCAAAGTGTGTATAGCAATAATAAAAGCAAGAACCTTAACATGTCAACAACACAAACAATGAAATTAGTTGTTTTATGTTTAATGATAAAACCTTAACTAGTTATTACAACCTCTATATAAGATAAACGAATAGCTAATAGCCTTGACATGTATTAGTTACATCTTTAGCTTTACGGATTCATCTAGTGTGACATTAACATGCCAAGATCCATCAGACGTAGACTATGGCCCAGATGCATAAAAATACCAGGTTAGTTGTAACTAAAGACGTATACTTTATTGCCAACAATATGCTATACTATTATTTTAGAATATTTAAAAATAAATAAAACCAATGTAGAACTGCCTTTTATTTTTGAATTTACCTATTAAAAGGCTTCTTTCACCATGATATCCCTACTAGTTAATGAAAACTAATGACCTCTAACAACAAGAAGTTATGTAAGAAATTCACATCAATGCATGTATGAGACCAATAAACAAGAAATGTTAAGGATACCTCTCCATGGTGAATTGGTTGACAAAAACGGGTGTAGGTTCAATATCATTGTTATGGTTATACCGTTGTACACCCCTAACATCATCCAAACCCAGCAATGCATCTGCATGTTCATGTGTCAAAATAATCTGCAATTTTCAAATGAAAAACAATAAGAACTGCCATGATCATCATTCTCACTAATGAATCAGATTAATGGGGAAAGTATTGATGGAAAATATTCTCAACACAAAGACAAGATTAAAGAATTAAATCAGAAATTTATCCACGAAATTATGTAAACTGGAAGCAATGACCATCAATATATAGCCACATCTAAAATCCCTTCTTAACAAACGCATAATGACCTCAAATGCCTAATTTAGGCCAATATATTATTATCACGAAAATATAAACAATATTTAGAGCTCAAGAAATGAGTATAAGTTTAAACAATGTCACTTTGCCTGAATGAGTAAATACTTCATAAGTATTATTCAACACTCCAACCTGGAAAAGCTTGGCATTATAAATTATTAAACATAATAATAAATGTAGTTGCCCATAGGGCTTTGAATAGATAGTGATTGGGCATGTGAGAGTACCTCCAGATGCTCCTCAATTTCAACAAACCGAAACTTTTTATCACCTTTTTCCAGCAACAGGGTGATAATTTCCATTGGACTAGCAATAATTTCAACTAGCCAAATTATCGCAATAATTTGAAGCGATAATATCAACAAGTCTAATTTTGAATATAATATCGCAATAATTCTGATATTATTGTGATATGTGCAACTATGATTCAAACTATATTTCAAAGAATAATAATATTAATTCCAATACAATTCAGTCTCGATTTAGAAGTCATCTTGGGAATCACAAGACAATAAGTTCTTTCCAAGAACCCTAGAAACGCAACATTCCACAGAGGATCAAATTAGGGTGGTCAAAACCTCCTACAATTCTACAAACATGCTCAGCACTTGAAAGATCATAGCATCTTTGTATCATCCACCATCACAGCTACAAGAGTAGAGAATCATGAGAAGGCAATACAAAGCCAGAAAAAAGAGATAAAGTCTTTTCAGAAATATGGTTCGAGGACAAAGCATTTCTAAATGGAAAGACAATGTAATGAACATAAATATACATATAAAATTTCAATAATATTAAAACAATAGTGAAGTGAGGCATTCTCATTAAGAGGCATGATTTAATTAAAAGACATGACCATTCAACCAATGTAACCAGTTTGTCAGTATGTATAAATATTAAATACCATCACGAAGGTCATTGTATATCATATCATTCAATATATATTATTCATTATAATTATATAATTTGTCCTATATGGATTTCAGTTGTTTTTTCTTTTCATTTTGGATAATTTTTCAGTACATGGAACTTTTGTTCATTTCAAATAATTATAAACTTTTCCCACAAGCAGCATGAAACATTCAAAAAGAGAAGCAGAGATGGGAAATTTATGTCAATCTGAAGACCAAATCTAAGAAGCAATCTTCTATAAATATCATGACACTAAAATATTAAGTTCTCACAGAGTCACACTAAAATATTAAGTCCTCACATAGTCACATAAAGTTCTACAAAGCTGCCTGTGCAAATGAAAAGAAGCACAAAAGCTTATTTGTAATTGAACTTGGAGGTAATTTTAGAAACGTTTGACTGTAAATTAGTAAATTACCCAAAACAACCAATATGAAACCAAATATCTGTACACTAAGGCACTCACAGCATCTATCTGAGGAATTTTATAGCGAAGAACCCATCGGAAAACTTGCTCCTTAAAATCCTTTCCAACATCGATCAAAATGTAGTGATGATTTCCATCTTCTTCTTCATGGTCAATCAAAAGTGACGGATTGCACCTACAAAATAAATCCCAGATTACTACATGCAAATTTAAGAGCAACCTGCTAAGGAGGAGCTAAGGAAAGAAACAAAGCCTTACAGGATTGCCACAAAATTAATAATATTAGAAAAAAATTCATGTACAGAAACTTCCATTTGATGGACAACATTATCAACAAGTGCTCAAACTATTTTTAATTTCTCTCTCGCACGTTTTATTCCTCATAGCAACATTTTTTAACGTTATAAGTAAAAGGGTTTGATTACATTCTAAGGCCTACAATATTTATCCAAGGCCAGTTGACAGTTTCAGTATACATGGGCATACTTTTGTACACAAAATATTTAGTTCTAACTTCTATCCACGACTGTGACAAGTAATGCTATATTAATGCAAGTGTCCTTTGTTAAACAGGAGATCATCTATTAAAAAGAAACAATTAATTAGGCAGTGAACAAAAGGCCCAGTCCCATGAGAAAGGAACGCCCAGGGAGATCCAGAATGCTTAGCGTTACCAAGGTCAACAGAAAATAGAACAAACATAAATGCTCAACATATTTTTTGAAAATGCTCCATATATTATTTCAGAGAAAAAATAAGTAGATCAATGCTCAAAGTGATTACACCATGCAGACAAAGGCAGTACCAGGAAAGTGCCAATCTACATGGGATAAAAGGTCTAGCAAATGAGCCCAGGCCCCCACTATAATATTCCTAATGGGAGAATTAACAGTAATACCCAAACATGCACTAGGAACAGCAAGCAAAATATGAAATCAAAGCACCCAATTTAGGATCCCTGTAAATAGAAGCAGAAAATCTGAGTCATTTTATTAATATGGGGAAACTCTGAGTACAAGTGTGAGAATAATGGAACCTGGGCTTGCTTATGCAAGCAATGCAAAACCCAGGCAAAAGACTGAAAACCCGAGTGCTAGGAAAGCTCCACAAAATATCTATGCACTGCCCAGAAATTTTGTTAACTGCTGTTGGAATGGAACTGGGATTCTACCCTCAATATCGCCCGCATCGATCTGGAGTTGCAACCACGGACTCCTCTCCTAAAACCCAGAAACACCCAGAAAAGGTTTGGCTACACTCCAAGCCAAAATTAAACCCACAAAGTGATGTGAACTCCCAGCTAACTAGCGATACGCCCTCCTATAAGAATGTAGGAATTCTGGCCCGAATACTGCTTGGAAAATTCTGTAAAATCAGCTGGAGCCTCCTCTCAATAAACTCACAAAACCTAGAAATCCTTTAGGTTGATTCCAACTTCACCTAGTGACCCCAAGAAGTGCGTATGGCCCTACTGGCTGCCAGTGTGAGTTGAAAGAAGGAAATCTATTGTAGAAAGCCCCCAAAATTCTTGGCTGGAAATTCCCCTCCTGTATCTGCAAACTACTCCTCCCCAAATCTCCTTATCTCTCCCAGCCAGCTCCCTCAAATCTCCTGCTATCTATGATTGCACTGAAGATGCCCAGAAACCCCTGCGCAGGCCCCAAATTGGGACAATTCAGCCTTCTGAAATGTTACACCTCCAGTCCCACAAATTGACAAAGAAAGCTTGCTCTTCTTATGGGTGAATTTCCTGCAAAATATTGAGCCCAACCACCACTTCTTGCTAGCTCTATTCAGCCCCACGAATTCTCCTTCTGCGCCCTTGGAGAAGCACGCACCAGCTGGAAATAGTCTACAATATAGCTCCTAGAGAGGCCCTAGGATAGACTCCTTACACTCGAAGTTCACTGAAGGTAGAGGTGGAATTCCCGCTTGGAAATTCCTTGTGCTAAATAGCATTGGTAGTCTTGGCTAAGCAGCTCAAGGGAACTTGTGTTAAGGAGTTAAAATGACCAAAGATGCCAAAAGTGAGGCCCTCGAGCTCTATTTATAATTTGTCAGCCTCTTCTCTCCTTTGTAGTCCACAATCTCTCTCTCTCTCCTAATTTGCACCCCTTTTCTCTTGGTGGCCCCTCTCTCTCCAAATTCGCACCTCTTCTCTCTCCAAATTCGCACCTCTTCTCTCTCCTCCCCTTCTCACTAGTGCGAGTTGCCTTCTTTGGGTCAAATTCTCTCTCCTTGTGGCCCCCACATTCCACTAAGGCTATAAATTTCCTTTTCCTCCTAAGTCCCAATGCAGGAAATGTCTCCTCTTCCCAAAATCATCTCTCATGCGGAAAATCAAAATTGGGGATACTGCACCCACACAGAGGAATTCAACATCACATCAAATTGCACTGAGGTTAACACTCAAGAGCAATGCCAACTCTTGCTTAAAGCTCCTCAGTTCCCCAGAGTCAGGGGGTGAGGAATTTCATTAAAGGTAACCTTACATTGATTTTTCCATAGAAAATCAATTGCAGCCAATTGAATTGTCCATGTATCTCCGAGTAACAACCCCTTTCAAGGGAGCAGAACTACAAAAAGGTAGTGAAATTCAGCCTGAAATCATACCCAACAACTCTGGCATTTTGACACCCTCATATAACATGTTGCACTATCTAGACTCTCATCTTACCATGCAAGATAAAATCTGAATTAGTAATGCCAACTTTGTGAAACCTGCTCTTGGCAGCCAAACCATGATGAAACAAAATCCACCCCTGTTTTTCATTTAAGTAGGTGCCAATGTCAAAAGAGTGCATAATCAGCTCATAAAGATCCTGCATCTTACAGATAAAAATAGCATGCCACTTCTCCATCTCCAATCACTTCATATGGGACCACCTCCATGCATTTGCAATTTAAGTAAACAACTTTATGGAATCATGTGGTAGAAGCCCTCTAAAACAACCTTCTCTACAAAAGATATATTTTCAGTGTGATTTAGAGTCCTCCAGATTTGCCACTATTGGGTGTTTTGATTCCACAAATCCTTCAAAAAACTTTCCTAGTCGACCTTCTACCTGCACACTTTGGTAAGAGTCCATGCTAACCCTCTAAGTGTTGAAAAGTCCAAATTGTTTGGGATGCTAGGTACTGCACATCACAAGGTCCCTCAAATTGCCAATAGAGAAGATGATTCCTCTCTGGGTCAAGGGGCTCCCCTTAGTGACCTTACCTCAAGACAAAGGCAATTTGGGGCTCCTTGACTTACAAACCTTGCCAGAAAATGGGTGAAGGGGATACCCCTAACAAGTCTTAGTTCAATGTCGAATCTTTAACATAATGTTATTAATCAAATTTAATCTCCAATGTTGATTGACAACTCTAATGCATGTAATTCAAAATTCAGTGGAGCATTTATTGGACATTGTTTTACACTTCTAAATTTGCACAATGCTAGTACCAAATGCTTCTACATGATTTCGTTGAACACACAAACTAGTTTAAGGGAAATTCTTTGGTTTATGGAATATTGATTCAATGATTTGTTACCATTCATCCAAAGGGTTATTGTCCATTCATTGGGACTTATTGTCACTCAAATTGTACAGGCAATATGTGACACTGCTCAGGACAGGGGCTGTCACTTTGATCCCTGCCCTCTCCGTTCTAGTTGTCTCCCTCTAGCAATCTATGGGGGGTAGTCCCTATGAAATGTGAAGATGACAGACTTGTTATTGGATTCCTTATGGACACAATTAGATCTCTTATCACAATTATGATTAGACTTGATTATGCACTTTAAGAGTGTATTAGATTACAAAATCCACAAGAGCAAATGTATCCACTTATCCAATAACAATGATAGCAATGAGAGACAAGAGCATTAATCACAATGTTACTTTTTAAGCCAATCTCATTAGGCAATTATCAATTCAATCATAGCACTTGTCTGTGTTAATGCAAGAGTGCAAATAGATGCCAATGATGCAGAAATGCAATATGGATCAGCCAACAGACATATGATTGCAGCAATAAGAAAATCACCCAGTTACACAATTAAGCAATTATCCAAGATCTACAAGATGCAATGAACAATGGCTAAGTGAAATTTAGATGATCTTTAGCACTTTTTCCACCACTGCAATGTTTATATCAGACCTTTATGCAGTAAATTTTAGGCCTCAAATTATTATTTCAGCCTTCAAAAATGATCAAATATGCGAAGAGGCGTGAGCCTAATGAGTGCAAATGACAATGTAATGACGAAATATGACTGCCAATGAGTTATTATGCAACTGTTGTATGATTTTATCACCGTTCTAAGTGTTTTTATGTGGCTGTAGCAAACATATCAGATCTGAAATTAATCCAACAAATCACAAGAAATTCACTTATATGCACTCAAATTGACTTAGGTTTATTTCTCAATGCCTTAGGTGAATTATTAATGAATTTAGGCTTATTAAAAATGTGTTTAGGCCTTAAATATGTTGTTGTGATAAAATACTTCAGAAATCGAAATGACAACAGTGATGAAACTAGAGGGTTAGAGAGCAGTTAGATGGCTAGAGAGGCTTCCAAGGGACTTGAGAACCTGCAACCACCAAGTTAGCTCTAGAAATTACTATAAAACCAAATGTTAGAGATGAAAAACTAAACCAATGACTGAATAATGGTTGAATGAGGGCTACGGAAATACTCTACGACTAGGAAACCTCAAACCAGGGCTAGGAATGGCAAATAGTGGGCTGAATAGGAGCAAGGAAGGCCCAAAAGGGCCATGGCCAAGCAAGAGAAGCCCTCTAGGGCTGACATCAAGCCTCAAGAGGCTAACGCTGGGGAAGAGGAGGCCCTAAAAGGGCCAGCAACTAAGGGACAAGCCCTTTTAGGGCTGCGACTAAGGCTTGAAGGGAAGCCGAGGGCCAATGAGGCTCCCCAAGCCCACGGCAAGGCCAAAAAAGGGAGTTTGAGGCCTTTTCAGGCCTGCAGCTAGCTAAAGCTGTGAAAATTCCTAGACTCAAAGGAACACCTACTGCAGCAAATCTGAATCTACTTCACCTACTTGATTTTTTTTAAATTACATTCGTCAAGTTATTCTTCTGAATACTGAAGGAAATTACTTCTACAGCCTACACTAACTAAATATTTGATCTCATGAAACAGACAACGAAGCAAAGAACAAGATACATAGAAGACACTTATTTTTTAACACAATAGCCCCTGGTGTTGAAGTTTCTAAGTCTACTTAGTTAGAAACCCTCCATGCACTTTATCTGATTTATTCCTACCTACTTGTTATTTTACTTAACAAGTTATTTATAATGTAAATACTGAAAATAAACACTAGTGCATGCTCAACATATTACAGATCAACAACTAAAGGAAACAAAAACAATCACACCATATGACACCATTATTTTTGGACCAATGTCCCCGGAAAAACCCAATGTGGGAAAACCAGTGCAGCTATCTGAGGGTTTTCTTATTAAGCAATATCATAGTACAATCTAGGTGTCGACCCTGGCCTACCCAACAGAGAATTTCCTTGGCAGTAATACCTCTCAGTTTCTGACCAATCTCCTGCCTAAAACCCCGGAAAATCCTTCCGACAACTCCTCAGCACCAATCTGCACCTCCTTTCTGCACTACTGTTGCCACCAACACTGTGTTGTTGTTGCTACTGTACTGCTGCCCATGACACTGCCACTGCCACTGCCACTGTTGCATCTGTACTACAACTCCCTCTCAAACATTGCATCTGCTATGCTGCTAGCACTGCGACTACTAACACTGCATCCGTACTGTAACTCAGTTGCTGAGAGAAGCAACTGAAAAACATCCAAAATTAGTTGAACTTAATTGTGTTCAACATAATACAATTAATGTTGGAATCTAACTGCTTCTAATTCAGATCCTCTGAATCTTCTGCGTTGTTGTCGACTCCTGCATTGTGCCAACTACACTGCTGCCCACCTTGCTCTGCACTAATCAGTTTTTGGTCCCCGGCTACTGCATCTGTCCTCCAAACACTCCACTGCATCATTTGACACTAAGTCCATCTCGCTACTGCTAGATCTTGGGCTCCCATATCAAGGAATTGATCCAAGAGGTGGACTCCTCAAGGAATCTGCCCACATGTAGTCCTCCCGCTACAACTCAATATCGCCCCATCTCCCTCCTGGAGATGCATGGGCACTCATGGCAAACTCATCCTCATCACTCTTTGCTGAAGCAGCATTAGGATCATGTTTCTCATCCTTGTCCTTTTTCTTCAAAGGACATCGAGATGCATAGTGGTACAACTCGCCACAACTGAAACATTTCACCTTTGAAATGTCCTTTCGCTTCGATTTTTGCTGTCCCTTCGATGTTAGAACCACATTTTCCTCCTCCTCCTTTGTCTTTGTGCCACTCCCACTACTGCCACTGAGATTGACCTTCACTAGGTCCCTCCTTAACTCCTCCTGTTGAAGAGTCGCCCACATCTCCTCTTGTGAAGGTAGTTTTTCTCTGCCCAATATGCTTTGGATGAAAACTTGCCATTCATCCAAGACTCCATTCAAGGCTATCCTCACCATCATGGTTGGCTGAGGACTAGACCCCACTACAGAAAGCCAGTCTCTAGTGTCCTGAAGACGTTGAAGATAGAGGTTCACCCCTTCTCCTTTCTACATCAAAGTCCGTTGCAACTTCTACTCCAAATACATCTTCCGATGTGTTGTCGCTTCAAATCACACCAACAGCACAAGTGCTACAGGGGAGATAGAAAGCCTCTTCGAGACAGGCTAAAGGTTGATTGTAGACCAATGCCTAGGACATCTAAAGTAGAGGAGTGCTTAAGAGATAATCTGTGAGGGGTTTTCAGCACTCCAATTGTCACGTAAAAAAGTAATAGGATGGGCTTGGTTCAATAAGCCTTCACTAAGGTAGCTTCAAGCCAACACATGGATCTAAATGTTGGGGGTATATTGGGGCAATCTCAAAGAGAAATGGCTTCATCTGGTGGCCAACACACAACAATGAGACAGCTCAATGCTAAAGTTGTAGTAATGGTGGAGAGGAGGAAGCAAGGATGGAAATAGAAGCATAGGGTTGTAACAAACAGAATCCTAAGCAGCAATGCTCCAGCAGAAAAATGGAATTCGATATATAGGGTTGTAAACAACACAGAATTCTAAGCAAAGATTTTCCAATAGAAATATGGAAGAGGAAGGAGGTGTTATGATAGAAACAACAGAGTACTTATTGAGGTTTCATGCCTATAACATGAGTACCTATATCACCAAACAGTGTGAGAAAGCTTATGCTCATACAGGTACTGCAGGTTAATCCAATAACACAAGTAAGTCTGTAGTTGCTACAAGTACTGTAGACTATTAAATAACACTGGTAAATTTGTAATACGCAAAGGCACTGTTCTCTATTTAGCAGCAAGGGTAAATTCACGAATCAGGGAGAAACCAATAATCTCATTACACTATTTCAGAGAAGGAAGAACAGCTTATGAAATGAGATTACAAAAGGGAAAACATACTGCACATCGATCATGCTTGGAATCACCAGAGAGTTTCATTCATCCAATAAGAGTCCAACATACCAGTCCATAACATCCAGCACCATGTCAGTCAAGTCCACCATGAATAAGCAAATAGAACCAAAATGGCATCTCAGAATTCAGACCACTCAGGTGAAAAATTCCAGAATCAGCGAACCCCAATTAAAGTGTTGCATCCCCCTTTTTATAAGAAGAGGGGGAACTTGGGATACAGTTACAAAATGTCTTAGCCAGAGCTCCTATTGTCCTGCTAGACTAGCTGTTTGAGCTTATGCAAGGCGTTCTTGCCCAAAACGATTACAATTGGGATTTGATCCCTTCTTGGAAATCAAGAAACTACAGAATAATGAGAAAGAGAAATAAAACAGAAAGATGATGGAGGAGTTGTCCCTCTATTGTTCCTATGGAGGCCCCTGGTCAAGCCACGTCTCTATCATGATGCGCTTCCCCTGCTGCTCGGCCGATTTCGGTCACTTTCGCCATAACTGCCTGGGTAACTCATTCACTGGAGTAGGGAGTGGGTCGACTGTGAATGCTTATCGTGGAGTGGGAATGGAGTGTGTCCAGGTAGTCCTTTGCTGCATGACAGAGTGGAGCACCATGTTGTGCCATTA
The DNA here is from genome assembly GCA_000404065.3 of Pinus taeda. Taxonomy (NCBI): domain Eukaryota; kingdom Viridiplantae; phylum Streptophyta; class Pinopsida; order Pinales; family Pinaceae; genus Pinus; species Pinus taeda. The sequence goes on along the minus strand of APFE030584930.1, from coordinate 120,818 downwards.
AGTTTTCCTGAGTCCCCCTCATACTAATCTATTGCTACGCCATACTTCATTTACTACTTCAGTTGTCGACACATACACCTTCAATGCCCTAATTGTGCTATCGGAGCCTTGCTGTAATCGGGGCTTTTGCTCTTGCAGATGCTGCAAAACGGCAAGTTTTAATGTTCCTTAGCCCCCTTTAGTTTAGCCCCTTATACTGTTGTTCTCTTCATATGACTAGGGGTTGTGACTAGGGGCTCAACCTTCAGGCACTAATGTTGGAAATAATTCTGAGAGGGGGGTGAATCAGTATTAGCAAGTCAATAATTTTTCATTTCCATAATCAGATTCATATACGCTACTTCAGTTAATGAAACTTCCGTGTATACGCAATTGTGTTTAAAGCAACTAGCATATATCCTGCAGACTTAAGATTCAGTTAATTCTTGATTGATCTTTAGTCTGTGCATCAAAACCATATCAACAGTAACAAGGTGCAGTAAAAACAGAACCGACGGTCACACACAAGAACACAAGATATAAGGTGGAAACCCAATGTGGGTGAAAACCACCTGCTGCAATTGTCTCTATCTTCTTTTTAAATTAGAAACCTCTTTTTGCAAATTTTGTATGGCGCAGTCTTATACCAGTTCGCAGACTTCTACCTGCAGAAGACTACAACCTTCTTTCGTTCTCCAGCTTCTCCTAGAAGGGAGCTACAACCCCCTAGCTCTTGTACTAGCTGAAATGTTTACTAGTACATAGGTGCCAGCCTACAAAAGGCTTCAACCTTCTCTTTTCTTCCAAGGACCATGTTTCATAAATTTTCAAACTAGATCCATCAATAGCATCATTCAATCATCTATATCAACCAATCTCCTTTTGCACCAACCAAAACTGAATCAACAAATCACTTTAACAAATCTTCAAACTGCTGTAACCAGAGTATAGTAACCAAAATACAGTAACCAGAACCCAAGCCAGAACCCAGAACACTGCAACAACAAACAGAAGTAGCTAAAATATATTTTGTGAGATGTACGCTACTTCCTTTTGTCGAACCTGCGTGTATACGCACTTTTCTCAAGGCGAACCTGCATACAGATCAGCAAATCAAATTTAAGATGCATACGCTGTTTTGATATGCCGAACCTGCGTGTATACGCGCCTTTTCTAAAGTGAACCTGTGTACAGATCTGTAAATGATGATTTACAACAATTTCAGACTTCAGTTATACCCAGATCATCATATTTACAGACTACAACATGCGCCAATTAGATAAATGATCAAAACCACATAAAGATGCTTCACTTCAAGCCTTAAGATCTTGACCCATCATTAGATCTTATCCTTCATCAAGCGCTAAGGTTCATCCTTGGTTCAAATCCAGCTATGCACCACAACCCAATAGCCTGTATATTAGATCTTGCTCTTCATCAGATATTCAATTAATGAGTGCCTTTGCCTAATGATCTTCTCCTCCTTTTATAGTCTTAGGCCTTACTCAATACCATGGACCAAAACCACTTAGAACCAATACCTTGCACCAAATACCTGGGGTCAACACTTCGGACAAGATACCTTGGACCAATACCATGGATCAAAATACCATGGACCAAATACCACAAACCAAAACTAAGTTTTCCAACATGTACGCACCTTTCCTTCCGTGAAAGTGCATGTGTACGCCATATGCGCCTTTTGGTCTGCGAGCCCGCGTGTACAAACGACTTGGTCAATGGAGAACCTGTGTATACCTCTATTTCTTCATTCTGTGAGTCTGAACTGTGATCTGTCATCTGAGTGAGTTGCCATCAAGGACAACACCTGTGTCATAGTGCCAAATCTGTGTCATAATGCCAACAATCTCCCCCTTTGGACTTGATGGCAACCCCAAGTCACTCTCCCCCTTTGTCATCAAGGGCAAAAGGTTATGCTCCCCCTGAGTACATGCTAAATTCTCTGATATGCTGAAGTGTGCTAATTGAGATCCATGCTCAGCTCCCCCTGAATATAAGCAAGGTCTACAAAAAGATGTTCTAAAAGAACATGACTCTATACATACATCATAGATGACCTTCCTATCACCAATGTCTCATACATACATCCATCTCCCAACCAAGTGGGGATATTACATCATCCATCCCATGCATAGTGCGGAAACAAAATAGGTCGTTTCATGACCTTGACATTAAAACATATACATGACATAGGGACCAAACATAGGACCATGATAGTTATCAGCAACTATCATTAGCAGCATCTATCAATCACCATCCAGACCAGTAATCATGATCTCCCCCTGAACATGTTCCACCTGAATCAAAACAATTGTGAATTTGTACCAAGATCTTCTAAGATAATGCCAACAATGCATTATTAGAAGTATATGCTCCCCCTGTGCCAGATGATCACTGTCAAACCCATATCAGACTCCATTCATCCTGAGTCTGGCCCACTATTTTTTTTCAAACCAACATATACGCGACTGTATCCACAGCATCCGGCGTATGTACGCGGATATTCTTCCTGGAACTCGCGTATAACCACTTTTATCTAAAACAAATAAGTTTTAACAGCAAGATGATGCATCAAGTACTCCAAGCTTCTGTCTGAGATATTCAAATGTCTCTCTGGGCAGTGGTTTGGTGAATATATCAACAACCTGTTCTTTGGAGGGAACATACTCCAATTTGACCTTTTGTTCAAGCACTTGTTCACGTAGAAAATGATATTTGATGGGTACGTGTTTGGTCTTGGAATGCATGATTGGATTCTTTGAAACACTGATTGCACTTGTATTATCACATAGAATGGAGATGGGTGGAGTACATGTGATCTGAATGTCTTGCAATGTTTGCATCATCCAAAAGAGTTGTGTGCAGCAAGATGTCGCAACCACATATTCTGCTTCAGCTGTAGATAATGCAATTGAACTTTGCTTCTTGTTGAACCAAGACACTAATCTGGAACCCATATAGAATGCACCACCAATGGTGCTTTTTTTGTCATCAATGCTTCCTGCCCAATCTGCATTTGTATATGCATCAAGTGTAAGATCTGTATCTCTAGAATACCATAAACCAAAATTCTGTGTACCTTGAAGATATTTGAAAATCCTTTTGACTTCCTGAAGGTGAGATTCCTTTGGATTTGTTTGGATTCTTCCAACTATTCCTACTGCATGCATGATGTCCGGTCGGATACCTGTTAGATAAAGCGGACTACCAATCATGGATCTGTAAGTTGGTTGATGTACTGCTGTTGATTCATCATTTGAGCTGAGACTGCATCCTGTTACCATTGGGGTACATACTGGTTTGGAATCTTCCATGCCATACTTTTTCAAGATCTGTTTGAGATATTTGGTTTGTGACAGAAAAATACCATTTTTATGTTGTTGAACTTGTAGACCAAGAATATATGTAAGCTCACCAAGTAGGGACATTTCAAATTCTTGCTGCATTAACAAAGCAAAATTCCGACTCATGGCTTCTTCATTGCTACCAAAAATGATATCATCAACATACACAAGTATTAGCAATTTATTATTGTCAATCTTTGTATCTAGATTGCTATCAGCTGACCCTTTTAAAAAACCTTGTTGATGGAGATATTTGTCAAGACGGTAATACCAGGCCCTTGTGTAGTGCCCGCTCTAGTTGACTGACAGTGATATGACGCAAACATTTAGTTAGCCATAAGGCCCACACTTTATTCTTTGAGGACCTCAGGTTGAGGATCCGGACACATGACACTATTATTAGCGATTGAGATATTCATGGTTGTGATGTTTATGAATGCTTTCCATTGATATTATGATAGCATGAATGGTTATGTATCTTATCTATCAGTATTATGATGATTGCAACATTAAATAGTTAAGTTTGGTCTCTATTTGAATTTATGATGAGGGTAGTAAAGAATATGTATGCGCTCTACTAAAAGCATAATGATGATAAATTTGATGGATAGGTATATTTCTATGATGTTGCGATGTTGATAGCTTAA